>CM057454.1:842342500-842567500 GCA_016271365.2 Neoceratodus forsteri | reverse complement strand
TATATGCTTTTCACTTAAAATCTGCAAGGAAGGTGTGACAATTTTTTATGTTATTTTTCAGTCGCTGTAGTTTATAGTGTTTATATAGAAAGTTAGAATTTTCATATTTCAAATCCTTCACAGAAGGAATTTATTCATTATTGTGACTTCATACAAATTCCCTATTGATAAGGGTATCATTCATCCTATGTTGCAATGCCATACACTTGCTGAGCTGTAATTATAATTCTGCAGCACTGAAATTGGTTGTGCATTTGTAGGGCAGGCTTCAGTAGTTCTGTAAAGCTGTGTTACTGTTTGTGTCTTAAAGAAAGTTTTGTAATTATTTGTGAGGTGATTAGTCAGTAGAAATACAATCAAAGCATTTGGCAAAATTGTCTCACTGCTTTGATTTTAAAAGGAAAGTATGACTTTTTTTGTGCATGATCAGCCAATAGAAATAAATTCCTGTACTGCTAAAAGTGAGGTCCTGTGTCCTATGTGGCTGCACAGGACACCTGCAGTGCAGTGAATATAGTTTGTCAGCACTGTAATTCACTGTCTATCAGTGGTACCATCCTTAACAGTCCTGTAAACTTGTGTTGCTGTCTTGAATTAAAAATAAAATTGTGGCAGTTATTTTGTGCTTGCTCAGCCATTAGGAGTACAATCCCTATACTGATAAAGGGAGGTCCTGTGTCCTGTATGGCTATGTAGTTTGCCTGCAGTTCTGTGAATACAATTTACCAGAATTGTAGTTCAACATAAAACTGTGGCACCATCTTTAACAGCCCTGTAAAACTGTGTCATTATTTTCATTTTAAAATAAAATGTTGCCAATATTTTGTGCTTGCTCAGCCAGTAGAAATATATATATATATATATATATATATATAAATTAGAGGCAAAAATTCCATTTAATGCATCGGTTAGGGTTGCTCCACTGTGACAAAAGTGATGAAATCGATTATTAGGGTTGAAAAACCCGTTTGGAACCCCAGCCCACCCCCAACCGCCATCAGGGTGCGCATTGGGGTCTTGACGTAACTCTCACCCCATCACAAGTGAAAGGAAGCAGAGGTATAGGAGAATGGGGTGAGACTTAGGACCGACTCACCACAACATACACCCATGCTGGTTGGGGAGTGGGCTGGGGCCTAAGGGGGTTTTCAACCCTAACACTGAATTTCCTCACTTTTGTCACAGTGGAAACAATCCTAACTGATGCATTAAACTGAGTTTTTTGCTCTAATTTCCTTCTTTTGAGAATGATGACAACAAATAGTGAAAGTAATGCAGCTGGGGAGCGTGGGACCCTTTGGGCCCTGTGTTCCTGCCAGGTGATGTCTTGTGAGATAGTAACAGGAAGAGCAACACAAACAGAAGTGCCAACAGTGGCATACATGTTAACGGAAAAGTAAATGGTAAAGGAAAAGTTAATAGAAACACAAGAGCAAAGTGACACCAAAGCGAACAGTGATGCAAATGGACATTGAAGCACATATGAAAAGACAGCTGGTAATGCAAACAGTGATGGCAGCAGTATTTTAAATGGAAATGTTAATGTCTCAGCAAAAAGAATGTGAAAGGGAACAGAAACGGAAGCCTTGAGCGAGTGCACACATAAACGTAAACCATAACATGCACAACCACAGTACCGCAATAGTAAACACAAATGGTAAAGTTAACATGAAGAATAATGCCAAAGGAAACAGAAACAGAAACAGGAATGGAGGTACATATGGAAACACAAACCGTAACGCATGGTAACGGAACCACAATTGTTAACGCAAATGGTAATGGTAACAGCAACAATAACGCCAAAGGAAAGAGAAATGCAAATGCAAGCAAGTACAGAAACATAAACCGTTACATGACGGTCATGGTACCGCAATTATAAATGCAAATGGTAACAGTAACAGCAAAAATAACACCAAAGGAAACAAATACGAAACAGAAATGTAAGCACATATGAAAATGCAAACCATAACGCATGTGGATGGTACCGCAATTGCAAAATGAAACTGGTAATGGTAACAGCAACAGTAATGCCAAAGCGACACAGAACAACAAAGCATAAGTGACATGAAACAAGTAACACACACAGTGGTGTAATGGTAATGGTGCCACAAATGGTAACAGAAACAGAACTGGAAATGTTAACTGGCACAGTAATGAAAGGGCACCCTTCTTTTTCCCAAAAATGCATTGCAAAACACAGTGAAAACAAAGAATGTATACATAACAATGGGCCTCGGAGCAGAAAATGAGGACTTGGAATATTAAATTGCTTATATCTCAGGAACCGACGTAGAAAAAATTGTAAATTTCATATGAATTATGACTTTCCTGGCTAGTTTTGTAGTTAGCCCCATTAGGGGCTAAACACTTTTGTGACAAAAAGTCCGTATCTCGCTCTGTTTCCGAGATACGGGCTCCAAAAGGCACGACAGGCGCTGTAATGTTATCCTATGGGAAAAAGCGTTAACTTCAGAGTGCTGTCATTTTGCTGCCCTGTAATATTTTGTCACCAAACTAGTAAAAGGTACATCAGTGGGATGTTGGCTTTCTTCCTCCAAATTTCAGCCCAAAAGACCAAACCGTTGTTTTGCAGCAGGGTGGCAAAGGATTCCTGTAATGCGGGGGACGCGTAATGTTATCCTATAAGAAAGGCATCAACTTTGAAGTGCGTAACTTTGCCACTTTGTAATATTTTTTCCCAAGACACTGAAAGGGAAATCTGTGAGATGTTGACTGCGTTCTCTCCAAATTTCAACCAAAAGACAAAACCTTTCTTTTGCAGCAGGGTGGCAAAGTTGCTGTCATTTTGCCATAGCCTGGAAAAGTACTGTCGAACTTTTGAAAGCTTTCGCAAATTTATTCAACAGTGTCATGCAAGTGCAAAAGCACTTCATGAAAGTACTTTCTCCAAAAATTTGAAAACATATTTCTGGGTGTTTCACCCCAAAATAAAAGACATAGCTAGCATACTCAGGGTCCGACTAGGTGAATACAAAAACAATTAGGTTGCTAGACGGTCCCAAATTTAAATGGCAAGCATTTTTCTGTTCACCAACTGAAAACAAAATGGTGATTTGAAAGTAAAAGGGCATTTGGGAAAGTAAAAACTGCATTTGCGACACATTCAAACTTTTAACTTTTCCATTGACTTATAATGGAACTTGTTTTTGAATAACTTTTGAACCATTTAATATTTTTCATGAAATCTTCAAAAGGCACATTGGAGACCCTGGCTGCATGTTTCCTGAAGTTTTGGACCAGTCCCACAAACCATGTGATCTGTGGACAGCAAAAAAAATCAAAAAGCATAATTGTGTAATTCGTTGTCCTATAACTCCACCCATATATATGACTGGTACAAAAGTTGGCATATACCAAGATCTACCCTGTCCAATTGTGCATACCAAAGTTCAGGCTAATCCACTAAATGGTGGCAAAGTTATTAAGGTGCAAAGTTTGACCCTCTAACCTTAAAAGTGCTACTCAACCCTAACTATGGTAGCACTACCATGCTACCATAATAGATAGATAGATAGATAGATAGATAGATAGATAGATAGATAGATAGATAGATAGATAGATAGATAGATAGATAGATAGATAGACAGAAGTAGATGTATAAAAATTGGTGACTGGGAAAGTCACATTCATCCAAGGCGTATTTCTAGGTGCCATCCAGGAGAGGAATAGGGATACAAAATACATAGCACAGACACAATTTGCAGTAACAACAAAGAACACAAATTAATTACATGACTTAAGTTCAAAGTGAGCAATCAGTGTAGAAACAACAAAATAAGGCATTAGCCATCCCTGTATGAGGTAAATGCAGGTGGAACAGTCAAGTAGAGGAACACAGGAACTGGGGAGGAAAGAGTTTTAGCTGATACCTAAGAGAGCCAGGGAGGCAGTGAAGCAAACAGAAGAGGTAGTTGGTTCCAAAGTGATGGGAGATTATATAAAAGGCTGATTGCCCAGCAGAGAAGTAGGGATGTGGAATAGCAAAGCTGTGAGGATCCCTAGAGTAGAGTAGAGTGAGCATGAGATAGAGGAATTGAGGGATAGAAGTGATGAGAGGGTAGATGGAAGGGACCCAAACCAGTATTTATATATGAATGAGGCACAGTGGATCTGATGATGTTTACTAAGGGTAGTGTGAGAACTGCTAAAGAGGAATAAAGTGAGCAATGATAAGTATGAGAGGGAGTTTTTCACAAAGTGGCAGAAGGAGCTGCAGAGGGTGTCCAGTCTAGCCAGTGAGGCAGAGGGAGCAGTACAATGGACCACATCCACATAATCAAAGACCAGGAGCACCAATTTGGTGACAAGCTCATGGAAGATGTGGAGGAGAAAGACATGGCATCAATGTGGGCAGATAAGTCAAGTTTGCTGTCTTGCCACACATGAAGGTACTTGATAGATTGAACCATTTCTAGAGGGGTTCCTTGCAAGCCACAGAAGATAGGCAGAGTTCAGACTCTGGCCAGTTTCTTGCTGGTGCTAAAGGTCATTGACACAGTTTTATTTGTGTTGACCTGGAGTTAGTTTGATTGGAATCAGCACAGGATATTGTGGAAGTCATGCTAGAGCAGTCTTTCCATGGCTGTGTAGAGTTACTGGAGGTGTAGATGACTCTGTCATCTGCATAAATGTGTAGATGTGAGTTGGCAGAAGCTGATGGGTGGGTATTAAGGAAAATGTAGAACAGGATGGGCCTAAGATGGAGCCCTGTGGGACCCTAGTCTGGATGGGAAGTGGAGATGACAGGACACTGCCACCCTGCACTAACAGCAGTTGGTCTGAGAGGTAACAATGAAACAGGTTGGCAACAAGAGCTGAGAGGTCAACATAATTCCAGGTTATGCAGGAGGAGTTGGTGGGACACTGAGTGAAAGGTCTTTGCCAGATCAATGAAATTGCAGCTGTGATATGCTCCTGATCCATCCCTAAGAAGACAGAGTCAGTTACATACAGCAGGAAGGAGACAGTGTAGTGATGCTTCCAGAGTCAGACTGGAATATGGGAAGAAAATCAATGGAGGACAGGAAATCATAGAGTCTGGTGAGCGAAGCTTCTCTTGCAGATTATCAAGGGAAGGGAGGACACAGACTGGCTTGAAATTACCCAGGGAGGAAGGGTCCCCCTTTGTGGAGGGAAGAACTTTAGCCAATGTCCATGACTAAGGAACAGCACTGAGGGAGAAGAAGAGGTTGAGTAGGTGAGTCAGAGGAGATGCTATGGCAGGAGAGGAGATAGCAGGAACATAAGATCCAGCTCATCATGGCTAGATTTGCACAGGTTATAGGAATAAAGGGCAGTTAGGGTTTCCTGGGTAGTAACAGAGGGAAAGAGGAAACCCTTGGTGGGGAGAGAAGAGGAATGCGAGGTGGAGTGGTGGATGCTGGAGGGTAAGTGGAAGGGATAGCACAAATTTTATTTATTTATTTTATTTACTTTTTGTTAACCAGGTAGGGTACACTAGATAGTTATAGCTGCCTATTTTCAGGTATGACTTGGGAGATTACAAGAAAGAGTATGTAGACAATAGTACATATAAGAAAACATCATGGAACAAGTAGAAGTCAGACATAGTACACTTATACAAAATTTTCAGCAATGACAGTACATTTGCAGGAATTTATATAGAGTAACAAAGCAGGAATATAAGTGCAAATAACTAACAGTCATATGTTATACAACCAGTAAGTGCTAGAAGGAAATAGCAGGATTTCCACATGAGTTTGAGAATAGTAGAGGTTGTGGCCAGTAGGCAACTAGGAGGAACCAGTACAGGAGTGGGTGGATAGAGAAGAGGAGCAGGGTTCAGAGCTTAGAAAACCATACAAAGCTCCTGTTTGAAGCTGCTGTGGAAAGGGAGATTCTTAGATTCAGTGGAAGGGAGTTCCATAGTTTAGGGCCCAGCTGAGAAAGCATTCTCCTCCATTTTGGTTTTACATCTCAGCTGGACAAGAAGGGATTTGTCAGCTGATCTCAGTGGATGAGCAGAGATCACAGGTTTGAGCAGTAGAGCCAATTTGTCCAGGTATCTGGGAGGAAATTATATTCTCTATAAAACAGAAGGAAGTAAACTGATGGAAGGCTGAGGGGGTAAACCATCCCAAACTGGAGTATAGTGTGCATCGTTGAGTAAGTTTAGGTAAAGACAGAGCAAAATGACAAATGCTGTTGTGGCAGACATCCCACTTTTGGAGCAGCCTCCAGTAGTTGCCAGAAAGGCTATTAACCCATACGTCAATTTGAGTCTCAGGATCCCTGTGCAATAGCTATCCTCGCCGTGGGATGTTAGGTTATGTCTCACCTTATATGCCAGTCCAAGTTGAATATTGATGGATTTAATAACTAAGGCTAGGTGCAGGTAAAAATCCAAGGTGGGATCAAGGAGTTACTCCTAGGTGTTTAAAGGGGTAATTGTGTTAGGGAGAGTCATCAAGCACTCTGATACTTAGGTTGGGTGCAAGACCAAATTTCTGAACCTGAACCAAAACAGCATAGTCACCATTTTATTTTATTTAAGACAAGTCTGTTTTGGAATAGCAAGCTCTGAAAGGTATTGAAGTTACTATTGAGATTCAGGTTGATATCTGAGAGGTTTAAGGAGGATGAGTAAAGAACAAGATCATTGGCATATAGCAGATCTGAGCAAGCACCAGTGAGTGGTGGGATGTCATTTATGAAGACCGTAAACAGGAGAGGACCAAGAATCAAACCCTGGGGTACTCTGATCAAAGTAGAAGCAAAGGGACTTAGCATCTCCGATCTGGACAAATTGTTGATGCTTGAAAGATAATTTTGGAACCAGGCAGTGACGGAGGTAAAGCCTAGGGATGACAACTTTGATATGAGCAGCAGGTGGTCACCTAAATCAAATGCTTTATAAAATCAACAAAAGTAGCCCTCATGAGAGGTCATTGTCCATAGCGAAGTCTGACATCATTTGTAAACTGTATGAGAGCAGTGGATGTACTGTGCCCATGTCAGAAACCATATTGGTCAGGGTGAGGAGTTTGAAGGAGTAGAGGTATTCTGAGAAGATGGAGAAAAACTCATTGAAATGAACAGCAATGGAGGAGGGATCAGACACTGGTAGACCATTTACTAGAATGAATGGAGGGTGGCCTGGGTAGGAGGGTTGCAGAATGAGTGAATTACCTTCAGAACATTGAATGGGTGTTAAGGTTGTTCTGAAGGTTGACCTTGAAATATTGTGATTTCACAGCCTAGGCAACCCTTATACAGGAGTTCTTTATAGTCCTGTAAAGAGGAGGTCATTAATGGAGTGAGATAATTTGTAAGGTGCCAAGCATGATCAAGGGACTTCCAAATATCAATGATTTAAAGGGCAATCTAGAGGAGATAGTTTTAACCCTAGATTTTCTGAATGGGGCATCAGTGTCCCAAATTGAGAATATGGAGTGAAACAGAGAGACAGTAATGTCAATATCAAAGACAGAGGGTATGGCTGCCCAGTCTGCAGTGGCAAGATTGCTCAAGACAGCAAAGGAGACAAGTGACTGGAGGACCTGGTCCAAATATATCTGGGGGAGGGTAGATGCTGTATCTTCCTGACACAGAACATCATTCAGTAGTCGATAAAGCATCTGGCAATACCTGCTGCAATAATATGGTGAGGTGCAAGGAGAGACCTAGTCCAGAGGGAATGATTGTGAGAGTGGATTAAGCCAAGTGGGTCTGGGGAGAATCTATGTGACATTTTGGGACTCAACTTCGTGGGTGATTAGTCTGGAGGCTAGGGAGGCAATTTACATTTAAGTCCCCTAGCATGATGAGTTCACGTGGAAGCATGAGAGATGATGGTGAAGAAGGAAATAACCAAAGAGGAAGAGGATATTCAATCCCCATACTGTTAAAGGTAGTTCCTGCAACCCGGGCATCTGCACAGCATGCCTACAGTGTTGCGAATACAGTTTGTCAGCACTGCAGTCCAATCTATAACTGGGGCACTTTCCTTAACAGTCCTATAAAACTGTGTAAATGTTTTCATTTTAAAATAAAATTGTGATGCTTTTTGTGCTTGATCAGCCAATAGAAGTACAATCCCCAGACTGTTAAAGGAGGTCCTGTGTCCTGTGCAGCTGTGTAATACACCTGTAGTGTTGTGACTACAGTTTGTGTGCACTGCAATTGACCATATATCTATGGCACTGTCTCTAACAGTCCTGTAAAATTGTAAAGGGAGGTCCTGAGTCCTGTGCAGCTGCACAGTACACCTGCAGTGTTGTGACTACAGTTTGTCAGCATTGTGGTTCACCATATAGTGGGGTACCATTCTTAACAGTCCTGTAAAATGTTGTCACTGTTAAAAATTTGAAATAAAATTGTAACTCTTTTTGTAATTGATCAGTCAGTAGAAATACAATCCCCATACTGCTAAAGGGAGGTCCAGTATCCTATGCAGCTTCCAGTATAAATATTGTCCCCAGACTCATACTGTATAGTGCAATGCAAGATAACATTATGTTCACCAGAAGCAGTGCTATAACAATGTAAAACAACGTTGTTGAGGTCATGGCTATGGGTGTGGAAAATCAAACAGTGCAGACATGGTTGGACAGATTAAACTTTCAGTTATTGCCAAGAGGTGAAACCCTTGCTTAGAAAATGATACGACAGCAATGACAGCTACAACTTCCAAACATTCAAACCCAGCAGATTATAAATTATCTACTGTTGAGAGAAAACTCAAACCAAAAATATAGATGTGAAGAGCATTGCTGCATTACTCACAAGCAGTGCAGTATTAGATTGGGGCAGGGCAGAACAGTCAGCTCAGTGAAAACAAGCTTGGTGTTTTTACCATCAATCAGTACAAATTTAGTGGTGCTTTGAAATGGATACCGATGTTCCAAAATCATTACCAACACCAGTAGATTTTGAGGTTGTGGAGTCATGTATACTCTATATGTTTTCAATGAGATTGCCAATTTGAATACCATTGTTTCTGCAACTGATAATTTTAAAGAGTGTCTCCACTAAAGGTAATATGAAGCAGGTACAAGAGGATTAGTTTGAACAGGAGGACACATTACATGATGTTGAGGTTCGGTCAGCCTCACCTATAGATGATGAATACATGGATATAACATGGACCTCCCAACCTCATAATTCTCAGTTGTAAAGACTATGGGTCCAATGTAAAAAGGGCTTGCAGATGTTGCAAAGCCCTCATGTGCTGAACATACAGCGCAGAAGGCTTGCTGCATTTCTTTGGCACTGACTGTGATTTTTCCTCAAGGCCAATGTTGCAAGTTAGACCAGCCTCCCTGGTCTAACTTGTGCCATTTGGGGACCCTTTATGGGCTTGCACCAAAGCTTTAGCTCAAGCTGCCGCATAATTGTGGAAAATGTCACAACTGTGCCAGATGTACTAAAATTTGGCACAGTTGGTGTCACAGATGTTTGCACGGTTGCATCAAACATCAGGGATGATGTAAGGCTTGACTTAAACCCCGCGTCAACCTTTGAAAATTGGGCCCTGTTTTTTCTAGTAATGCTGAGGAATCTGATGTTGAAATTAATGAGATGGAACATTCAACATCCACACCCATAGCAATGAAATCTGGATTCACCAATATGCAGGAAACATTAGTACTAGTGCTAATGCTTAATCCTCTCTTATTCATCCTCCTGTATATGCAGATTCAGCAGGGATCAGCAACCAGCCTGTCACGCTGTCCAAAAATGTAAACAGCTGTTGGATATGAATAGACTTTCCTAGCTCAGACTTGTTTCTATGGATATTGATTTACTGTAATGATTATGATATCGATGTTCTTGCATTGCAGATTTCCCTAGCTAATTTGTGTTGCCTTCTAGTCAACCAATGAGAAATAAATGTATCATTTTTTTTTCATTCTTGGTCACAAAAGATTATTCCCTCACAGTTTGTCAGCTCTGTATAAAAGGATGAGCAGAGGTTAACAAGGTAAATACTTGGGAAGAGAAGGTCAGCTTAACAATCTATAGAACTATCATCTTAGTGAATGGTATAAACATAAAGTGACTGATAAATCTGCTGGCAATGTTCACAGCCTTGGTGGTGGTCCATGCAAAATAAACACTGATATCATTATTTTTCTTATAATGAAAATAGAATTATGATGGTGCTTGTGAGGCTGAAGAAATGCATAAAATGGAAATGATGTACTTAAGCAGGAGAAGCAGTATATCTCAAAGTGACAAAAATCCAGCTATGAATGCAACACTATCATCATCATATGATTCGAAATTGTGTGTGTAACAAATCATTTTTCTTTGTCCTCCTCTTTCTCAATCCATCCCAGGCATTGTGCCAAAACACAGCAGTCTCCCATCCCACAAATGTTTTGTAAACACTCTAAGGATGCTTGTAATCAATGCGTAACATGCATGATCAATGCCACTGTGGCACAGATGATGGCAGTCAATCTACATTGTGTTTCATTTGTGGAGGGAAGGTTTCTGAAATGTTGTTAATAAAGCAATACCAAAGTGGAATGTACCCAGTTGTACTTATTTTCACAAGTGGCTGTACCAGAACTATATGACCACAAAAAGGCTTTTGTGGTAAAGTCAATGAAAGATACAATAGTTGCCAAATTCCATCTGACCACTGATATGTAGACCAGTGGTGCAATAACAGACTATATGTGCATTACAGCACATTGGGCTTCAAATCTATGTAGCTCTGGCACAACTCAGCAAACTGTCTGTCATTCAATGCCAGGTTTGGAGAAAACACACACAGGTCCTAACATTCTCGAGGAACTTAGCAAACAAATCAAGCACTGGCTGACACCACTAAACCTCACACCAGGATTTATTTCATCTGACAATGGATCAAACATTATAGCAGCTCTTGAGACTGAACATGTTTACTGTGTTGCATGCTTTGTGTGATGTCTAAACCTCATATTCAAAGGCTTCCTCCAAAACACTGGAAGACTGACAGAGATACTGAGCACGTCATGTAAGATCTTTTTCATTTCAGTCACTCATTAACATCATAGCACATTCTAAGTAACCTACAAAGAAAAATGGTCTCACCTCCACAGATTGAAACAGAAAGTATTGACTATACGGAACTCTACATTATACATGTTCCAACATTTGTGTGAACAATACAAAACCATAAACAACTGGGCTATGCAGCAGAAGGGCAGTATACGAGCTGGCTATTTTATCATTAGAGTGGAGCTAGCCATCAAAGTGGAGATTGATGGAAATTGGAAATTATCATAAACATTCTTATTTCCTTTGAGCAGTGCACACAGGCAGTGAGCAGTGAGTTAACATTACTAAGCCAAGTCTTCCTTTTCATTTGTTTGCTTTGGTTGAAACTTATGAGGCTGGACCTTGACTTCAAACACAAAGATGATTGTGGGGGAGCAGCTACGGCACAAGATCTCATGAGAATTTGTAATGATTCTAGACTTAAAAATAAGTATTTGCAAACAGTATTTGTTTGCATGCATGCTATGTTCACACTGCAAAAGTGGAATTTCTTATTTCCTTCATCACAGTGCTGAAGAAGCTGAATGATATAAATTAATATTGGTTAAAGAAGTCAGTGTGAGGCATGACTTTCTTCAATCCAAGATATTTTGGGACAACAACATTACATCTGATCAGCACAATTCAAAGGAGCAGAGTTCTCAGAGTGAATCTCAGTTAGCAAATTCACAGACCAGCAGGCCTTTGACTTCTTCATTATCTTCATCTTGCCATTGCAACTCCATCTGGGTGAATATTTCAAAATTTGGAATTGTTTATGGGCAACAAACAGAGTCTAATAGAAACCAATCACCTGCAAATATGGTGGAGTTGTATCTGGCTGAAAATATCACAGTTCAATTACAGAAGAGTCCATCTTTTCCTGAATGGAGTATGAAAAGAATTGCAGCATTTAGTCAACTGGCAATTGAAAACCTACCATGTCCTACAGTCTGCATTTCTTCCATATAAATATTTAGCATAGCATGTGCATCACAACAGACACACAGAACAGCCTTTCTACAAGAAATGTCCAATTGCTGACCTGCATAAAGACAAACAAGAAATTTTAACCAGCACATGATGCTTTTAGAGAGTGGAGAGGCACCAAAGTGGACGATGGTGTCAAATCTGTCTGTCCTGTAACAGGCGCTGATACATAAGTCTATAAGAATTCAAAGGGTGCAATAATACATTAAGAAAAACACTATGACAATGGAAAGATAAAAATCAGCTCAGGTTGGTCTGGTGTTTTGTGAATTTATCAGTAAGATATTTCTCTCTGTGATCATACATTGCATACTGTACATGATTCAAACGATTGTCACCAATGTCATTCTACCTTTTCTGCAGCTCATCATCATGACCACTTGCATTATCCAGCAAAAGCTATGTCCTACCTCTCAGCTAATAATAACACAAATATGACATCTCCCTCTGATGTGTAGCTTCCCAGGTTCTTCCATAGCTATCATCTAAGTGGTTTCCCAGGCCCCTGCCAAAAATGTTTTCCCACTCGTATATCAGAGTGTAACTCTTGGTGATGCAATGGTTCCCTGGCCCTGCTCCCTTGACCTCCCACCTGTATAACAGAGTGTAACCCCTGGTTGTCCAATGGTTCCCTAGCCCCTGCCTCCTCTTGTGGCTGCCCATACACCATCCCAATGGTCTCCAGGCTCCTGCCCCTTCTATCAACCACCCATGTACCAGAGTGTAACCTTTCATAGTCCAGTGATTCCCAGTCCCTGCCCCTCTATTACCTGCCCATATACCACAGTGTAACCTCTGGTGGTCCAATGGTCCCCAGCTCCTTCCCTACCCATTGCCTACCTGTATACCAGAGTGTAACCCCTGGTGATCCACTGGTTTCCCTGCCTTTGCCCCAAGTATTGCTTGCCCATATACCAGAGTGCAACCCTGGTGCTCCAGTAGTTTCCATGTCACCCTATCACATGACCATATACAAGAGGAAAAACTTTGTAACAACAAAGTGAAATGTCCCCAGTCATAGTTATTTTGAACATGTAACAGTACCAGGTCCACTGTTAAAGGTAGACAGACTCAATAGTTGGCAAAATCCATCTGCCCACTGATATTTAGACCAGTGGTGCAACAACAGACTATATATGCATCATGACACATTGGGCTTCAAAGTCATGTAAATCTGGTACGGTTTGTTGCACTGCCACTCTTTCATTGTCACCATTGGAAAAATAACACACACATGTCTAACATCTTTGAAGAACTAAACAAACAAATCAACAACTGCCTGACATCAGTAAATCTTAGATTATTTCCTTAAACTTTAGATTTATTTCCTCTGACAATGGATCACATTTGATAGCAGCACTTTAGTCTGGTCAGTTGGTCTACAGGCACATGGAAACACTGCCAACCCCATTGAGTGCCCTTATACATGTTAAAACCTGGTGATACAGTGGTCACATATGCCCATGTATCCACAATTGTCTGCCTATACACCACACTGTAATCACTGGTGTCCCAGTGGCCACCACATCCCTATGATTATGTGCCCCAATACAAGAATATAATCCATTGGTCCAATGATCTACTAGCCCATCAGATATATGCGATCATCCATTGGGTGCCTCCCCGCTATGACCCATTGCCCCATGGTCCTACAGTCACTGTAGCAGCCCACTTTCATTCCCCCACCCAATGATGGTGACTGGCACAAGCACTACTATCATCACCTGGATCAGCTGCAGTGTAGATTACACTGTTATATTAAGAAGGTATATGAGGATGAGCTCAAACATGAGGACACAGTAAATGATCAAACATGAGGACACAGTAAATGATTCTGATGTACATAAATGATTCGGATGTACAATCAGCCTCACCTACTGTATAGACCATGATTACATGGATAGAATATGGACTCCCATAAGTCCCAGTTGTAAAGAGTTTTGTTTCTGTTGATGCTAATGATTATGATGTTGAAATTAGTGAGATGGAACCTTCATCATTGACACAAGTAGGAATGAAATATTGATTTACAAAGTCCAGCAAAACAGTATTAGTGCTAATGCTGAACCCTCTGTTAATCATTTCTCAGTACCTGAAAAATCATCAGGGATCAGCAAACAGCTGGTCACACTGCCAAAAAGGAAACAGCAGTTGATTGTGAATAGAACTTCAAGCTCAAAATTGTTAAAGATGATGATGGTAGGTGTTACACTGGTTATTGGAAGGAGGTAGGCATCAGTGGTGGCTGGTATAGTGATGGGAGTATATGGGGTGGGGTGGAGGTATCAGAGTGGGATGGATGTGGTGTAAGTATGCTTTAGGCTGGCAGTATAGCCTAAAGGTTAGATTAATGAACTGTGATTGAGTTTGGTACATCCAGCAGACCAGACCTGGGTTTGATTCTCACAACTTCCACTTGCATACTGTGTGACTCTGAGCAAGTCACCTAACTGCCCAGTGCTCCAGGTCATCACTGAAAACAGGCACTTGTGCCTAGTGGGCCTTACCGGTTGCAAACACTGAAAAAAAATACAGACTGGTGGGAGCTAGGGTATCACTGGACCACCAGGTTACACTCCACTATATGGGTGGTCACTGGAGGAGTTACAAGGACAGGGTGACCACTCTGTCATATGGGTGGTCAGTGGGGGGCAGGGGTCTAGGGACCAGTGGATCACCAGTGGTTATGTACATGCTGGCATATGGGCATTCAGTGGAGGTAAGAGCCAGTGAAACCACTTAACTGCCAGTGGTTACAGTCTGGTAAACAGGGCAGCAATGGGGGTGGCAGCCTAGGGACTACTGAACAACCAGGTGTTACACTGTGATACAGGGAAGGGCACTTCAGGGCACAGGGGCCTAGGGACCAGTGGACCACCAGAGCTTTAGGAAGTTCTGGCAAGTGGAACACCTCACAGCCAAACAACTTAGCGCTGCTACTTGACTTTAAAGTAGCTGAGTAGTCTGTGACTCAGCCCTGTAGACCCAGTTCCTGGTGGCAATGCATTATGATCCCACTAATTTTACCTGACACTAGCGTGCAGACATACTATTAGATTACAAAACAAGGATGGACAACAAACAGTAGTCAAGTGTATGGCATTAGCTTTTCTTCGACTTATTTCCAGCCAAGAGATAAAACAAAGACAATGAGGACTTTTGTGTACCAGAGGCCCCACCCCAGCTGAGCCATACACTACAGGGATTTTGATTTGTTCAACAATATAAAAACTTCAGACCGCAGTTTCCAGCCAGACAATCTCACCATGCAAACATTAAGAAATTTAAATGTGAACAATTAACTATAAACTAGTGTGACTTAGTTGAGCCACTGAAAAATGATTATCTCCACCACCAACGGATGACTTTTTGCCCTAAAAGTCTAATTAAATGAAAAAATAATTCCAACAATTTAGTCACTTACATTCTAGTGCTTATGAGTCAGTGCCCATGATTAACTAAGGATCTCAAATTGATGTCCCATACCACACGGGCTTTAGAGCTCAACAGAATTTAATTGCGATGAAGTCAGCACATGAAAAAATTACTTGTATTAATTTAAATTGGTGACAGGGTCATCATGTCATAGTTGGTGCCCAGACTTATTGCAGGTGGTTGCCGAACTCAATACAGGTGCAGCCCATTTGCTGAAGTGAGTAGTCCTGACCTGTACAGATTGGTGGCGAAGTTTTGAAAGAGCAGCTGACTTCCATGGCCAGCAGCCAGGATACCTTCCACTACACATCTGCCTGTGCCACCCCTGTGCTCAGACTCCAGGTTGCAAGTAGGGAGAGTGCAGAGCACCCCATTGCCAGTGCCTCCCCTGCTTGAGATCTGGACATCTAAGCACATGGGTTGGGGCTGGCAGACATGAGGAGAGTGTTGCTCTGCTGACTGGTGTGGATTCTCAAGTGACCCCTTTCCTCCCACTACCAGTGACAGGACCTGAAATTCTACCCTCTGGTAAAACACACCATGGCTTAAACGTATAAGCCAAAGTATACTTCCTCAGTTTAGGGGCTCACCACTACTGATCAATGATCAAGCTTATGTTGTCGTCATTGTCTGACTCGGATGACGTGGAAGACATAATAATGCTACTACTTGCTGCATCTTCTGAACTAGTTACATTACTTGTTGGTGCTATGAGATGAATCTGACCTTTGGTTTTGCACTAGTTCTTGGAGTGCTGAATAATCTATCTACAACTGTAACAGCATCAAATGTCTCTGGACTGTCACCTTCAACTGAGGTGTTCCAACATTACTTCACTCAGTCTGTTTCTCCAATCAGTTTTGACAAGCTGCATTATTGAATATGACCTTTCCACCTTTGTACTGGATACTGGAATGAGCTAGAATGACTACAATGTGGTAGAAGTTTGAGAACTGTTCTCTGCAGGACTTCAGAATACAGTTCCAAAAGTCTCCCTATTTAAGTGACTTAAAACAAATTGTATAAAGTTTAAAGTTCAGACCATTCTCCTGGCAAAGCAGCAAGGTCAACATTATGTTTTGTGAGTATCTGTCCATAGTATTTAACACATTTGTCCAAGTCTACGCTTCCAAACATTTGTAGCTCATCAGCACTCCTAGGCCACTGTTTCACATCTAACAATTTTAAAGTTCTAAAACTGGGTGTTGGTCCTGAGAGTTACAGTCAGTGATACATAAAAATCTATCAAGAATGCACTGTTGTACTCTACTGACATAATTAGGTACCTGAGTTATAAGGTGCCTGATGCTATTGTTAGCATTTGAGACCGTGACATTTTTAAACATGACAGGTTCAGAACAGTCAGACTAGTCATTGTCAAGGACATCATGATCATGTTGCTGTAAGAGTGTCTTAAGATCAGGGTTGCATATTCTGAGAAGATTATCCATGAGATAATGTAGTTGCCTAAAGGTTGCATCAACACAAGACAAAGCTGAGATCAAGTCAGCTGAAAAACCCTGTAAACTTAGGGAGAGTCATGACAGTGGCCTTAGAAGGTCAGTATAGAATAGTAAATGCATGACAAATTTGTCAGTTTTCAGTTTTGTCAAAATGCCCTTAACTCGGCTTTTCTCCATTGGAGCGTAGTGTTAGTTTCTGGCAGATTTTCGAGATAATGAATTGTGACAGTGTAGGATTTTACCAGTATCTGAGCTACATGATGTTTGTGATCTACCCATCTTGTTCCAAATGCCCTTTCTGGTTTGATGACTTCACCGCCCATGATTTTAGCTAATTCTCTGAGCTCGCGAAGTTTCTTGGGACTTTTTGTAAAGGTAGTACAATGTCATGAAGTTATCATTAACTTGATCAAAAATGTTCCTTTCAGTGCATCTCTAATTGCCAGTTCAAGTCTATGGTTAAGACAATGAATAGACAGCAACCATGGCATCTCCACTTTTAACCAAGCTGATAGCCCTTTTCTCCCCAAGTTTACTGCAGCACCATCTGCACACATAGCAGCCATGCAACCGTTCATGTCTAAAAATGTCTAACTCTAGAAGGCTTTTTGAAGCATATGTAACAAACCGGCAGTGGTGTGCTGAATGTCTTTTAATCTGAAAAAGCTAATCTCTGTTAAACAATAACTTTTGTTAAAATGCATTATATAGAGTAATTCTTTTCAGCAAAACTTTCGTCAGTTGCCCCATCAAGAAGAATCATGAAATACTGACTTTTCTGATGAGCTATGAGAAAGATTTTCCTGTGACAATTCACCAGTAAGTGATGTGAGCATATGACAACCGTTAACATTTGCATATGCAGTTCCGAGATCAACATTATGTTTTTTCAAGTTTAACAAATGATTCAAATTTAGTAAATGAAAGTTCTTCTTTGGTGAGTAGATAAGCAATTTCAATAAGACGGCAAACTACAGCTCTGTCTTTTACTTCTGCTCCTCTTATTGCACGTCCTATTGGTGTCATTTTGTATATGGAGGCAATTGATTCTGGTTTTGGTTGAGTGTAACAGCTCGTAACAGCAAGTGAGCTATAGTAATGGCAGGAACCTCTGGAATGAACTGACGGGCAGCTTGCCTGTAATGCATATCACGTTTTCAAAATTTAGTCCTCACTTGGCCCTCAAACAACTCTCCTCTTGGCCATAGCCAAGCACATCAAAGGAAGTAATGGAGGTGCGGGATGGATCTCTCCATTTGAACCAAAGCTACCTGGAGCTGCTTTGATCACTTACTTGAGGGATTGCTGTGCTGTTCACCTCTCATGCTTGATCTCTTGCAGTCCCACTTTGCCATACCCCCACACACACATGGAAGGCTCTTAAAGCAGTTAAGAGGATTTTCCATGGTTCTATTGAGACTGTCTTGGAGCTGGACTCACTTATGCTCCCGCCTCTCCAGAATCTCAGCAGACACAGATCCTCCGATGACCGTGTGAGAGATGGTGTGGGGAAGCAACTTTTCCCCCAGGAATGAGAGGCTTTAATGTTTTACCTGGTGTCTAGTGGCAGCCCCATCCTCCAGTACTTCTACCACTTAATTTCCCTGGTGTCTAGTGGCACCTCTCAACCCTCTGATAACCCTCCCCATTGTTATTATTATTTTACCCCACCCTGCTGTTCCAATTTCTTTTGTTTTTTGTCCCCTGATATCTAGTGGCAACCCCACCCTCCAATTGCTGTCCCCATTGTCCTCTTGTTTTCCCTACAGTCCTCAATGTCTTTTTTTATAAACCTGTAGAAAGAAAATGGTCCTGTCAACGGCACCCCAGCCTCCCATCACTGTCCATCTTGTTTCCTGGTGTCTAGTGGAACCCCCCCACCTTTGATCACTGTGCCTCTTGCTTCCTTAGTGTCTAGTGGCACCACCCACCCTCCCATTCTCTGTATATGTTGCAATAATGAAAATGGTCCCTCAGTGTCTTTTTTGAAACAAACCTGTAAAAAGAAAACAGTCCCTCAGTGAACCAAACCCCCTATTCTGACCTCTCACTCAGCAGCCACTGCCACACACACCCACACACACACACTCACACACCCAGACAGGTCTTGGGCTCAAGATCCACTCTGCGATCAAAGACATGTCTTGCTGCTGGAACTGACAAATGCAATATGAGAAACTATCGTAATGCGATTCAATGTATTTCAAAGGGGGTTTCAACTTATACATAACTAGCTTATTTGTTTATATTTTGACCCTGAATTTCAACATAGCCTTTGCGGACCCCACCTGATGAGTACTATAACTTTTGTTATGTAGTTCCTACCTGAAAGGTGATTTGTGGGGTCACTTGACTATTTCACCTTTCTGGTAAGATTTGCACAATGACAGTCATAGTGTTCATGAGATGGGGTCATAAGAAGGCTATGTTGAAAATTCTGGGTCAAAATATGTAAAAATGGCAGAGTTATGACCATTCATTGTAATTTATTTATTTAGTTAGTTTTTGTTGACCAGGTATGGTGAACCACATTCATATGCCTATTTTCAGCCATGATGCAGGAGTTTACAAAGAAAGTTTCACATAATGGAATACATCAAGAAACAAACCAGAAATTGTACGTGTTTCATAGGATATCACCATAACAATTGCACATATTGGATTTAGGTAATAGACAGCTCAGTAATTGTACAGGGTTCATGGAATATCAGCATGAATTGCACATAATGGATAAGATCAACAGACAGACCAGAGATATACAGAGGTCATAGGTTATCACCAAGACAGGTTGTTTTGAACAGCTTTGGACAGTTTCATTCGCATACTCATAACTTTGGAAATTTTAAATATTTTGACCCCAGATTTTCTACATAGACTTCTTATTACCCCACCAGCTGTCATTTTCAAATCCTGGGCCAAGTGTGTTTGTGCACCTGTGGTGCTAAATGGCATTGTAGTTGTGCATAATTATGTTTTGGTGAGAATTCAAACATTTTCTTTATCAGGTACATGAGGTGGGGTAATAAGATGGCTATGTTGACATTCTGGTCAATGTTGTCCTATAAATGGAAGAACAGGGCCCTTCCACAGCAACATCTATGGAAGGATAGGAGCACAGGGTCCAAAGGGCACTACATTCCCACAGGCAAATAAAGATATGATTACTCTATCTCAAAAGTATAGATGGGTGTGAGCTCAGGGCCCAGAGGGCCCTATACTTCCACAGTCAAATAAAACTACAAGCACACTATCTTAAAAAGTAAGGAAATTCTTTGCAAAAACTACATTAATGGATCGGTTAGGGTTGATATCAAACTGTAAAAAGGAGGAAATATGATGTTAGGGTTTCCAGCCTAACACCCCACCTCACACACACCAAGAAGGCATCAGGAGTATGCCTTGGGGTCATCAGCCCTAATGCTCACCCCATTCTCCTATCTTGCACCCATCTCAGCTTATTTATTTATGGAATGCAATGAGTGTTATCACTGACAACCATAAGACACCCTGACACCTGTTGGTGGTGTGCAGGGTGGGTGGGTGTTATGGTTTTGCAGTTTGATTTCAACCTTAACTGATGCATTAACGTCATTTTTGCAAAGGTTGTATATATATAAAGTAAAAATAAACATTATTAGGATTTTTGAAAAGGATCTCTGCTCTGGTCATTGTAGGCAGTGCATGTTCAAGCACACTTGAGCACTTGGTGCAGCATACATCAGTTCAGTTTGTTTAGTTCATTCTTCAGTGAACCTGTAGGGTAGAGTAAAGGGTGTAAGTCACTGAGTGCTCCCTTAACAATGTCACCAAATGATTGAACAGTTACATCGGGGACAGGACACATTACTGAAAACTAAAGAACTAAAAAAAAACACTGTAACAGCACTGCATTAGCAGAGGGTCATTAACCCTACAACTTGACAATTGGCAATTACAGTAGCAATGTTAACACCCCATAGCTTTCTGATTCCATAAAACAGAAATGATTTAAAAATTAAGAATTCAAAAAGTGATACTTACAGTTTAGATAGTAGTTAGGCAGTTCTGGTGAGCATCAAAGATGCCTGCTCATCAAAGCCTCTTATAACATCCTCTCTGTGGTCTTTCAGAGCATTGAAACTAGTCTCAACCAGTGGGCATGGTACTCCTTGAGGTTTTTAAATCGCTGGTCTAGGCTAATGTTATCAGCATATCCAGCACCTCGTCCTGCTACCAGTTTATCGGACACCAGCCCAGCACACCAGTTAGTGAACTGGTTCTGTAAAAGTCCTCAAACATTTTGTTTACAGACACGTCCAGTGGTTGAAGGACATCCATAAAGGAAGCTGGCACATAAACAGGGATCAGACTGTTCTCCTCCATGTGTCTTATAACAGTCTTTGTGTAGTGTGCCCTGTACAGATCCAAAATTAGAAGTGTCTTTTGCTCATCCGACAGAAAAGATTTTTCACTGCATCTACATACAGTATGGCATGATGACACTGTCAATGAATTGGATTGTTGTTTCACAGTTTGCCCAATGATTGTCTGAGCAGGTAATGTGCCACTGGGTTTGGGAACTTATGGCTAGAATTTCAACCTGCTATACCGTATATATATATATATATATATATATATATATATATAGATATATAGATATATATCTATATATATATATATATATATATATATATATATATATATATATAAAATATGTATTTTACCAATTTATCTGTCTAGCTATTAGTCTCAGTTTCAGTCTCCGCTCTTCACTCTCCAACTAGTATGGTAAACTCTCCCTCTCACTACATCTACTTCCTGCCTACTGACAGCAAGTGTGTCACATATTTTCATGAAAAAGCACATTTTCAAAATGTACTGAATGTGCACCTTTTCTAAAAATGCAATTTCAAAGGCACACATTTTTTCAAATTGTACATTTTAGGTTTTAAATAAAGCACAATCTCAAACCAAAATGAAGCCTTTTCACGAAATGCATCTGGTGAAATTGTGACAGATCTTTGCAAAATTGCATGACAGCAAAATTGGCAAATGTGCACAATTTCACAAGAGTACGCATCCAGAAGCAAATGATGTGATACCTTGTATTAGACATATGAACTTACAAATGTGCCAGCAGAAACAGACCACCCAGTCTATCTAAGTCTGCTTGAATGTGCAGCTAGCACCTCTAGTTTGCAGCTGCCCCATCCCCTCCCATTTGTCATCCCACTGCCACCCCACCTCCCCCAACCCTCACTCTCCCTGTTCCCTGTCCCATGCCCTTTGAAGCTGTTCACAGATTTACATGATACCACCCATTCTAGTAGGGCATTCCATTTTGCTACCACCCTCTCTGTGAAATAGTGTCTACTCATTCCTTCCTAAATCTTCTCCCTCTATTCTTAGTCCATGCCTCAGGTGACCATCCCCTCCTTAACTTAAAGACCCCATCTGCCCCATCCTTATTGATTCCCTCATATACATGAATGTCTCTATCCTGTCCCCCGTCCTTCTATCCTCTAGGATGTACATATTCAGGTCTCCCAGCCTGCTGTCATAGTGTCTCCCCTCCATTCCACATATTATCTTTTCTGGCCTCCTCTGCACCCTCCAATAGCCTGATATCACGCTTTAGGTATGGCCTCCAGAACTGCACACAATACTCTAAGTGCGGCCTTACCAGTGACCTGTAGAGGGCAAGATCACCTCTCTTCGCCTGGATGAAAACCCCTATGCGATGCACATGCCAGCATTTTGTTCACTTTTCAGCTGCTCTCCTGCACTGGCAGTATTGTTTGTGGTCCCTGTTATACCCCTAGGTCCTTCTCCTCTTCAGTGATCCCCAGCTTAACCCCCCTCCAGCAAGTATTCTCTCCTTGGGTTCTTCACCCCAAAGTGCATAACCTTACACTTCTTTGAATTGAACCCCAGCTGCCACCTCTCTGACCACTCCTCTAGCTTGCTTAAGTCCCCTCTGCAGCTGCTTCCATCCCTCCTCTCCATCCACCACTGCTCAAATTTTGGTGTCGTCAGCGAACAGACTTATCTTGCACACCACCCCATGTGTAATGTCTAATATGAAGAGGGACCTAAACAATACTGGCCACAACACAGAGCCCTGCAGCACCCCACTCATCACTGGCCTTGGGTTGAGAGCTCACCCTCACCACTACCTGTTGCAGCCTCCCACTCAGCCGGCTTGTAATCTAGTTCATCATTTCTGCCCCTACACCAGTTAGCTTCTCCCAAAGCCACCCATGAGGCAAGAATAGAAAGCCTTGCTGAGGTCCAAGTAAGAACATCCACCGCATGACCCTTATCCAGCTCACCTGTCACTCAGTATTGTATCAGGTTGGTTCACAAGACTTCCTGAAACAAACCCATGCTGCCTCACATCCTGGAGACCATTGTCCTCCAGATATGACACCAGTCTTTCCTTTAGTATTATTTACATGAGTTTGCACTCTATGGAGGTGAGACTTACTGGGCGATAATTACCGGTTCATCCCTTGGTATGCTCTTGTGTAATGGTACTACATGTGCCATCTTCCAGTCCAGTGGCACACAATCCCGACTCCAGTGAGGTGCTCTACAGATATGCCAGTGGCTCCACCAACACCTCCACCATCTCCTCAGCACCCTGGGGTGAATACCATCTGGCCGTGGTGCCTTGTCTACCTTCAGTGAACTCAGTCCCTCTAGGACTCTACTTGCCTCAGTTTTTCCATCTGTTTCCTCCTCTCCCCTGTCCCCACCCTCCCAACCCATGGTGGTAGCGGTACCCCCTTTTCTTCCGTGAACACTGAGCAAAGTATTCATTCTGTGCTTCTGCCTGATCCTCACCATTTTCGTCCACTCCCCACCCCTTTTATCCTCACTATTGTCTCCTTGCACTTCCATTTCTCCTGATGTATCTGAAAAGTCTTTCCTCACACCCTGTTAATTCCCTCGCTAATCTCAGCTCCCTCTGGGCCTTGGCTTCTCTCACTTTTCTGGCCACCTCTGTGGATCATCTTACACTCTTCCCTGTTGTCCTATACCTCTGGCGTGCCTCTTGTTTTGCTCTCACCACCTCCACTACCTAGCTGTTCAACCAGCATGGTTTTCTTACTCTGCTCCTCTTACTCTGTCTCTTATTGCAGGCTTCTGTTGCCTCTGTAATCCCCATTTAATAATATCCATTTCTGCTTTGCATCCATTTCCTGTCTTATGCCCTCTAGTTTCCCTTTCAGTATTTCCTGCATCCTCCAAAGTCTGCCCCCTGAGGTTTACCACCTGAGTAACTGATTTCTCTGGCTCCCCGCACATCATTATAGTAAACCACATTGTTTGGTGATTGCTGTCGGCTAGTGAGTCCTCCACCTTTATTTCCCTTACTGCCTCCCCATTCGACAACACCAGATCTAAAGTGTTCTTTACCCTAGTAGGAACACTAACCAACTGTGTCAGGAGACCCTCCTGGATCACATCCAGGAGCACTTGTTCCCTAGCATGGGAAGTGACCAGAATGCTCTATTCAACTCCGGCAAGTTGAAATCCCCATGATGACCACCTTCCCTTTTCTACATACCTTTCTGGTTTGTCCTGCTAATTCCCTGTCAAGCTCCTCAGACTGGAATGGTTGTCTGTATACTACCCCAAACCTCAGTTTTCTACCCTTGAGTCTAGGAGCTGCAGTCAGATTGCCTCTGTTCTCATTTCTTCCCCTCATCCCACCATAGATGTGACAAAAAAACAATGTGTTTTAGCTTTTGGACCAACAAATCCTTCCTCAGAAGCTTAAAGACAGTTATTTAGAAAATCCCATACTTTTAACACCCAGATCATGCAGAAAAAACAGAAACAAATTCCAATTGGTTCAAAATACTCATTTAAAAATAACAGAAGAAAATGTCAGAGATGTTAATCTTCTATTAAGAATTATACTTCATGGTAGAGGATGGTGGACCTATACCATAGAGTGAAATCAAGGCTGCCACATGGAGGGAGTTGTCAAGAAATGGGATGGTTAGAGACAATGGTACTATTGGAGGTAAAATTAGTAAGTGGCCAGTTAAGGCAGAAAGAATATTATATTTGTAGGATTTGCCATGGGGAGGAGATGTACTTTGTACTGAAGAAGGCGGTGCAGCACCACACCGTTTCAGCAAGTGGAGGCGTCCTGCCTCCTCCATACTTCTGGGTTCCGAGTTTTAGAAATGTAAATACAGCAAGTTGTGTCATGAAAATCCTGCTCTTGCTGGTCAGAGCTAAACCAGAGGGTAAGCTGTCCAGGGAGGGAGACCACATTTTGGACTGCTTTCCTTTAAAAAGTCAGAATTCAAGTCCCTGCATCAGGAGTAGTGTTTCCTGAAAATGTCAGGCTGTTTGGTTTTGTGGTTTTCTTTAAATCAGCATTTGTTAACTTGTTCTGCATTAACTGGAAACAGGCTGTTTCTGTCCCTCTGACTGAGCCTTAGAGTGATGACATCATATTGGACTAAGCTACAGCTTCAGCAGTGTAAGTCCTGCTTGACTGAAGAACTGAAGAGCTGTTAACTTTCTAATTAGAGCAATCTGTGAGTTAATTGTTTGCTGTCCAGGGTTTTACTAACTCAGTCTCTGGTATTTGTTCAGATGAATTAGCTGAAAATCCACATTTGTTCTCCTAAAAAGCTGATCATTTGAATGTCAGTGCTGAATTGAAGTGATATGCATTTGAGAAATCAGCCAGTCTGTATCATAGCTGCTGCCAGTTCTCTCTCATCAAAACTTTGTTTTTTCTCACTATATAACACTGAGTTGTTTAATAGATATAACATAAATCGAAAGTATGTAATTCATACAAGTAGTTTGTGTTTGATGTTGCCTCAATAAATAGGTTCATGTAAGAACAGTGCTTTCCCTCTCAGATTGACAAGCAGGTGCCTGCCAAGCTCTACTTTTCAGGCACTGCCCCTGACTGAATAGCTGGGTTGCTGCACCCTGCTTCCCTTTCCCTACCCCCATCAGAGCCACTGCTGTTGCCCCTGTTCCTGTCATCACAGTGCTGTGCTCTGCTATGACATAGAATCCCATGTCCCTGCCTCCACATGTGGGGCTGCTGCTCCATGTTGCTCATGCCACCAGAGGTAGAACTTTTATTGCACCCTGCTACCTACTTCCATTTCACAGAATGTGCAGGGCTGCTGCACCATCGCATCAATCTCACAGTCAGGTGCCATACCCTGATGCACTCAGAGGGAGCTCATTAGTTACTTAGTATTCCATACACACTTTTTATAACAATTTGACATCCACCTTTCTATGCATTTTAATCAGTCCTCGGGGAACCCTCTTGCAGCAGCTTCAGAAGCTGCACCTATCCTGAAGGAGTACAATGAGTATCTCCCAGATCTTCCCCTATGGCTGCTATTCCCTTGTTTACACACAGACAAATGATACCCAGTTGCAATTGCTCCATCCTCATGAAAGAACATTGCACCCTTCTTTGTGGTCTAATAGCTGCATAAGCCAATAATGCCTGGGTATGATCTCATTCCCCATCCTTCTGAGTGGAATGCATACCCCTGCCCACCTGATCAGTCTTTGACTTTCGTAAGTGAATGGTAACCATCTCACTGTCCTATTGCACCTATCTCATTGTACTCCATCTTGTCTTGCTCTTTGCCTGACCTAGCAATTCACCTACCGAAAAGCCCCATTGTACATTATTGAGAATAATGCTAAATAGTATAGTCTCAAATGTGGAATAGCAGACCTGTTCCAGCACCCCAGTAATCTTTCTAATAAGCTCTCTAATATGGGTCACCATTTGTCTGGCTCCTACCCCTCACTCTCTGCCATCCTTGCATCATGCACTTTATGGTCTGCCCCACCCTGGGTCACCCATCCCGCGGGAGTACTAACCCACCCTATAGCTGCCAAGAGTACACCCGTAGTTGCATGCACTATCCCTGACTGCCAAACATAAACCACAAATCGGGCCACCTGTTCCTCTGTGATTCTTCCACTTACCTCCTCTTTTGACTTACTTGAAAAGCCTAGAATGTTCTCCAAGATCCTTCATATGCTCTGAGTGTCCAGTCATACCTAGACTTCCAAAAGAAACTCAACTCCTTCTAACCAATCTCCACATTCCTTCTGGGATTCGTGTCCTTATCTTGGCTGCCTGTGGTGCCATGTCCTGAAAAGTGTCCATCTGCAGACAAGAGAGGCTGCCAGCCACAGTGTTTTTATTCCCTCTATGTGTCTTTCCTAAAGCTCATGTTCAAATGTAAACCCTATAGTACTAACTGCTGGAGGACCCGCATCACTGTCACTGATGCCACCCCTCTTATTCAATACATTGACCATTGCCTTATTGTCACACCAAGGTCACCCTTTGGTTGCGCAGTGCGTCACCCCATACCATTGTTGCTACCCATATTGGGAATATCTCTAATAATGTAATATCCCTAGTTAGCCCTCATTCCTTCCATGTCATTGGTTATGGCTCTGATACCCACTGACCCTAAAATAGGCACCTAGACCCAGTCCCCCACTGCATCTGTATATAGGACAATTTCTGTATTAAAAGCCACTCATCCTGCCAGAAAGTCACCCCATTATAGTACTGCAAAAATTGTTCCTAGTTCTCCAGATCTTCCCTCACTGCCTTCGTAATGTCCACCCCAATGGTGAGGGCTGTCTGGTACCCATGTAGTGCTAGCCAGGCAATGTGTAAAAGCATGCCCAGGCCCAATAGCCCTACAAGAAAGTTCAGGTGGCTGAGAACCTGCTGAACCACCTGCAAGGTCACCCTTCTTTTCCCTTGACCTCCCTCCACAGGCTATTTAATTTCTGGACTTTACTCAGCAGCAACCTGTATAAACCCTCCCTTGCATCAATCTCTATCCCCAAAATTCTAGACAGTGATTGGGACCTTCTGTCTTGTCCTCTGCTAATGGAACTCCCACTTCTGAGCAAACTGCTTGGAAATCCTTGAGCATCCTACAAACTCCTTCCTTTCTCTCACCTACCAGTAAGAAATCATCTAAATAATGTATCTTAGTCCCATGCCCATATCTTACCTTCTTTGGTTTCTGCTACTGTCTCTGAGTTTCATTTTTCACATGACGTAATAACATGGTTTTCTAGTTATTTAAACAATAGGTTTCATAAAACTTGTGTAGAGGGTGTACAGTCCTCACCTAGAGGGATCCACTGTGGAGTTCCCCAAGAAACTATCCTCAGCCCGCTGATTTTTTCTTTGTTTATGAATTCAGCTCCACAGTGCTGCACACAGACAGCTATGATGCTTAATGTTGATGATGCCATTTTATGCAGTGTCAATGATAAATTAAGCTCAGCAATGAAGAATGTGTAGACTGACTTTATTAATTTCAGACTTTACTTATTTTTAAATGCTTGGTGCTGAATTCAAAAAGACTAAAATCATGCTCTTCACTGGGTCCAGAAGAAAACCTTTATATTAGATCCCATTGTAGACTTTAATGGTGAGATTACTGAGCATGTCAAAACATTCAGATACTTGGGCATTCTCTTAGATGCTCATTTAACATTTGAGCCTCACATCAATTCTCTCTCAAAATTCTACATCAAAGACTGGGTTTACATTTCAGAGTCCGATTATTTCTCACTAAAGATTCTAGAAGATTACTAACTCATACTTTCTTATTAAACTTATTAGACTATGACCTAATCATTTATATGGCAACCACAGATAAAGTATTAGATAAGCTCAAAGTTGCTTATAATTTAATTCTACAATTTTCCACTGATTCAGCTTATCATACCCATCACTGTGAATTATTTAAAAAGGCCAATTGTCTATCCCTCAATAATAGGATTTTGTTGAGAATGTGGATTTTCTTTTAAATGTACAAGGGTGTACTACCTCTCTCAATGAATGCAATGTTTATTAGAACTTCAAATGTGTTTGGAACTAGATTACAAACCAGAATTTCCTTTACACCACCTTTTAAAAAAAATCTTAGGTCAAAGGTCCCTACTTTATTAAGCTCCCTTTTTATGTTGTTTTGTGCCTGCTCAAGAAACATGTTGTGGTAACTTTGGAATAGCAGGTTTTGGAGGTGCGGTCGTGTTGTAGCCAGTGGTGCCACTGCTTTTTCTGGCTAGGCTCCATGGCACAATTAGATTGCATGCTGTCTATGACAGCAGTGCAAAAGCATGCCACCAACTTGAAACAATTTAACCCGCTGCAATGAGGGAGCACCTCCTCATTGCAGGGCATGCCTTCCATGGTGTAACATTTCAATAAACATGGCAGGCTCATTGCCGGCCACTCACAGTCCCTAGGAACTCAACTTTGGGATGCCCAATGCCCCTGTCAGCATATGTGGTCCCTTTAGTTTTGTGGTGTGCAAGGGGTGCCCAATCCCCTCAGCATCATGCACCCAACACACAGAGATGCTTGCCAACAGGGGTGCCCAATCCCCCTGTCAGCATGTTTAACCCCCATCGCACCAGCATTTTCCTGCATGGCCCCACGCTGATGGCCTGATTGTGTGCCACACTGGGAGCCCACCACAGTGTGGCAAAACCTGTAAAAAGCAGAAAATGGTCTGCAGTGTTTTTTTTCTGTTACCTGCAACAAAGGAAACGGTCACTGCCGTCGGGTCCCCTTCCTCAGTCCACACCACCCTCTGTGCACTCCACTTCCCCACCCCCTCACCCCATACTTACCTCCAGAGCCTGGTGCAACAATCTTGGTGGACCGGGAACATGTCTGCACTCTTGAAGCTGACCGCAAACTGAAGAAATGATGGTAAGCTGTATAATGTCATAAATAGAGTTTTTCAACTTTGGTGCATTTCTCAGCCAGTTTTCTTAATTTTGGCACCAAATTTTCAACATGGGGTTCTTGGGACCCCACCTCATAAACTCCAGTCACTGTCATCTCATTATTCGGTCCCGAAAGGTGATTTCATAGTTACTGTGTGGAATCACCTTTCGGGACCGATAATGAAACTAACACTGTGACTGTTCATAAGGTGGGCTCCCAAAAGCATATGTTGCAAATTTGTGAAAAATCTAAAATGACTATGTTATGAGCTTGCATTGTGCAGTTTCCACCCACGCTCATTTTCAACATTGGCATTTTTCAATAGCTGTCATTTCCACATCCTGCCGAAATGTCTTTTTGTACATCCGCAACACAATGGCACAGCTGCTGTAAGAAAACAATGTTTGGGACAGAGTAAGAAAATCACAGTAACACTGTTCATGAGCAGAGGTCCCAAAATGATTATGTTGAAAATTTGATGACAAAATTCCACATAATGACTATGTAACAGTGTGCATTGTGCAGTTTCCATGCAGAGTTGTAACTTCGAGAATTTTTAATATTTTTACTCCTGATTTTCAACATTGCCATTTTGCATACCTCCTTATGAATAGTATAGCTGTCATTTTCACATATTATCCAAATGTAGTTTCACACATCTGGCGACAATGGCGCACAGTGGGAGATCAACATTTGGGACAGATTAAGAAAATCAAAGTGCCACTGTTCATGAGCAGAGGTCTCAAAATGCCTCTGTTAAAAATATGGTGAAAGAATTCCAAAAAATGACCGTGCTACCAGCGTGCATTGCAGTTTTCCATAAACTCGTAACTTCAAGAATTTTTATATTTACACTCCAGATTTTCAAAATTGCCATCTCTTCACACCTCCTTATGAATGGTGCAGTTGTCATTTTTCACATCCTGCCTGAACTCTGTTTTCACCTGTGGCACAGAATGGCACAGTTGCTGTGGGAAACATTCTGGACAGATTAACAACATCACAGTGCCACTTCATGAACAGAGGTCCCAAATGCTTTCATGAGGTGGGGTCACAAAAGACCATGTTGAAAATTTGGAGTGCAAATACCAACAAACGTCCAGACTAACAGGGGTCAGGGGTGTGCCTTTGGATTGTCAGCTGTAATGCTCACACCATTGCTCCCCACTCCCACCCTGCAGACACTAACAGGCATCAGGGTGTGCCTTGGACTCTTGGCACCAAAGTTCACCCCTTTCTCCTGTACTGCACCCATCTCCCATACTTCCTTATGGAATGGGGTGAGCGTAAGGCCTGATGACCCCAAAGAACAACACAACACTTATCAGAGTCTGCAGAATAGGTTGAGGTGAAATGGCATGAGCGTTATGGCGGCGACCCAAAGGCACACCTTAATGTCTGTCACTCTCTGCAGGTTGGAGTAGGGTTGACATTGGTTCCATACTTCACTACCATTCCTATTATGCATCTCTCTAACTCCAGCTACCAATGCCAATGCCAGCAAGACATTTGGCATTGACAAATGCTGTTTATAACTCCTTCCTAATGACATTACTAACTGTTTCTCAGTATCCACTGTCAAAGAAAATTACAAAACTGGTTTGATTCTTCTAATGATTGCACTTGTTTTACAATATAGTCTTTGTATTGTTATTTATTGTTTTTGTATTCTGTAGTGATGTTTATTGTTTCATGTTAACTTGTCACATGTGAAAATGGCAGTCATGCTCATCATGCTAACAAGTATATAAAATAAAATGAAAGAAAAACTCACTGAAGCCTTGAGCTAAGGGCCTCAAATGTCGCACATGCCACAGAACATCTATGGCATGGCTTTGTCAAAATAATATAACCCCTTTTGAAACCCCAATAGATCCCAGTCTTCCCTTCTGAATGGCAATAATTGGAAGGCAGACTCTATGTCAGTTTTGCCAGCCATGCATCATTTGTGACTCTGATCATCTGTACTGCATCCTCCAATGTGCCATAGGAAACTCTGCTGTGCTCCTCACTGATATAATCATTAACGAATCCCCCTCAGGGTAGGACAGGTATTGAATCCTCTGTACCCACCTAGCTGCTTCTTGGGAACCAATCCTAAAGGAGATACCCACAGCTTCTCCATAGGGGCTCCTTGAATGGCCTCTCTGTCCTCCCTGCTGTCGTTTCTTCCTTGATCTTGTCTGCCAATATCCTCCTTCCCTTTTACTGAAGCAACGTTTTTGTCCCTTTTCTTTTCCCTCCTACCTTGGAAATGTAAGCTGAAACCATTTCTAAAACTCTCGCTAAACATCTGTCCCACCTGAGCATCGGGATACCCTTCACTCATTCCTTACAACATCCACCTTGATAGGGGTTCTTGCGAGGCAGAAACCTCCTTCTTTTCATACTTATCTTCCACCATGTATAACCCCTTCCCTCAGTAACCCCATCCCCATTGTCCCAATACCATCCTCTATGCCCACTGTGACCTGCCCAAAGGGACTGCCCTCCTCCCCAAAGTGTGTGCTCCCTTAAGTCCTGCATGTTGGCGTGGGGTGTAAAATACCACATTAAGAGCAGGCATGCTTAAAGTGCCAATTGGGAAATCAGCAATATATATACATACATAGATACATAGACACTGTTGGCAGATAAGGGCCTATGGCTCACCTAGTCTGCTCATTTGAGTTTGTAACTTCAGTTTATGTTTTCCTTGAACTCTGTTGCCTTACCCTGACTTCCAGAATTCCTTTCTGTCTAGCCCATGCATTCTTAAATCCCGTGATTGTTTCAGCCCCACCACTTCCTCTGGCAGGGTGTTCCACTTGTCCACCACTCATTCTGTGAAGAAATTCTTCCTCACATTTCCTCTGAATCATCCTCCCTCCAACTTCATCCCATGCCCTCTAGTCCTGGAACATCTTTTTCACTTAAAATAGTGTATTCTTGCAACCTGTTTCTCCTGTAAGATACTTGTATGTCTCTATCATGTCCCCTCTCCCTCCTCTCCTCCAGGGTACATATTCAATTCCTTCAACCTGTCCTCATAGGACTTGTGATGCAATCCATGTACCATCTTTGTTGCCCTCCTCTGAACCTTCTCTACCCTGCCTATGTCCTTACGTAGGTAAGGTCTCCAGAACTGTACACTGTACTCCAGGTGGGGCCTCACTAATGTCTTGTATAGTGGAATTATGACCTCCTTTCCTGCTGGTGATGCCCCTGCCTATGCATCCCAGCATCATATTTGCTTTACCTGCTGCCTTGTCACACTGTTTCCCTACTTTGAGGTCATCAGGATGATAACCCCAAGATCCCTTTCCTGTTTGGTGCATGCTATATCCTCATCCCTCCCAACTGATATATTGTGCCAGGATTTTTGTGCCCCATATGCATTATCTTGCACTTCTTTGCATTGAATTTCAACTGCCAAACCCTGACCATTCTTCAAGTTTCTGCAGATCCCTTCTCATTCTGTCACGCCCTCTGGTGTGTCTACTCTGTCACAGAGCTTTGTGTCATCAGCGAACAGTGAAATTCTGCCTTCTAGGTCCTCGCAATGTCACTGATGAAGATGTTGAATAGGACCCGGTCCCAGCACTGATCCCTGTGGTACCCCACTAGTCACTCTTCCCTCTGTGGAGTGACAGCCATTTACCGCCATCCTCTGTATCCTGCAGCCCAGCCAGTTACCTACTCTCCTTACTACTGTCCTGCCAACGCCCATATTCCCTAGTTTGTGCAATAGTCCTCTATGTTGCACAGTGTCAAAAGCCTTGCTGAAGTCCAGATATGACATGTTCACTGCCCTCCCTGATCCATCTCCCTAGTCACCCAGTCAAAAATTCAACGAGGTTGGTCTGACATGACCTCCCCGGTGAAACCATGCTGCCTGCGTCCTGCAGTCCATTGACAACCAGATGTTCCACCAATCTCTCCTTTAGTAGTGCTTCCATGATCTTCCCCACTACTGAGATGGGAAGCTGACTGGTCTGTAGTTCCCGCTTCCTCTTTGTTCGCACTTTTGTATAGGGGACTACATCTGCTGTCCTCCAGTCTTTGGGTACCTCCCTGTTTCCAGTGATCGGCTAAACAGGATAGTCAGAGGTTCAGCCACCACCTCTTTCAGTTCTTTAAGGACCCTGGGATGCACCCCATCTGGCTCCATTGCTTTATCAACTCATTATTTCCAGTTCCTTCAGGACCCTTTCTCATATAAAGGACTTGTGTCCATTTCTGCACCACTCTCGTCCCTTGTACTCCTTCAGACCCATTACACTCCTCTTCCTCAGTAAAGACTGAGCAGAAATACCTGTTCAGTATGTCAGCTTTACTGTTGTCATCCTCCACGTGGCCCCCATCCTCCCTTTCAGTCTACTATCTCTCCCTTTCTTTTTCCTTACGTACCTGTAAAGGTTTGTCCCTCTACCAACTGATTTTGCAATGTGCTCTTCTGTCTGAGCTTTGGCTTCCTTACTGACCTCCCTGCCTCCCTTTGCGTCTCCTGGTACTTTTCCCTATCCCCTTCTGCCTGTGTCTTTTGTATTGCCTGAATGCAGTCTTTTTGGTTTCACTTTCTTTGCTACCTCTTTGGAAAACCATAATGGCCTCCTCTTCCTTTTCCTCTTGCTAACCTGCTTAATGCATAATTCTGTTGCTCTTGTAATCCCGTTTTAAATACTGCCACTGTTCCTCAACCCTGACTCCTGCCCCATTCCCTTAATGCCTCTTTCAAGTATCTCCCCATTTTCCCAAAGTCTGCCCCACTAAAATCCAGGATTCGTGTTTTTGTGTGGTTTGGTTCTGCTCCTTCTGTGATTTCAAACCACAGTGACTGGTGGTCACTGTTCCCCAGGTGCTCCCCACTGTTACCCCATCACACTGTCCCTGTTTGTGAGCACAAGGTCCAGTATTGCCTTCTGCCGAGTTGGTTCCATGACCAGTTGCTTGAGGAAGGCACCCTGAAGAGGTCCAGCATAAATCTGCTCTAGTTGATGCTGCTGCTGGGATGCTCCAGTCCACGTCTGGAATATTGAAGTCTCCAACCAGTACTACCTCACCCTTGTCTGCCATCCTTTGGATGGCTAGCATCAACTCCTATCTGTTTCTTCCTCCTGGGCTGGTGGTCTATAGACCACATCTGTGCAGATGGCTGGCCCCATTTTCCTTTCCAAGCTTAACCCACAGTATCTCTCCCCATTTTGTTCCTCCTGGATCTCTGTGACCCTTATGTCATTTTTGCATACAGTCCCTCCTCCTCCCTTCCTACTTGCCCAGTCTCTTCTGAATATGTTGTAGCCAGGAATGGCCATCTCCCAGTCGTGATTATCATTATACCAGGCTTCTGTGATGGCCACAATGTCCAGGTCTGACTGCACCATGACAGCCTCCAGATCTTCCATCTTGTTGCTAAGGCTCCTGGCATTGGCATACATGGCTGCCATGATTTGACCTCCATAGACTGTTTAGCTGTTCTACTCCAGCCCCTTCCTGGTTGTCCTTTATCCCTGGTTCTCCTTGCTGTCTGCCCTTCTGCTGATTTTTGCACCTTTTCTGCCTATTCACCTCTTGGGTGCTAATCTCCATCTTCTGCACACTGCTTTGTTGAGATATCCACTCTTCCAGTTCACTGGTTCCACTGCTAGCTGTGGGGAGTGAGCAAGTAGGTACCCTCCTTGCTGGTCTGCCACCCCTTAGCTAGTTTAAATGCTTGTCAATGTAGCATTTAAACTTATCATTGAAGTGCTTGATTCGTCCAGGATGGATGCAGGCCATCAGGCTTGAACAAACCTCCATCTCTCCAGGTGGGTCCCCAGTCACCAATGAATTCAAACCCTTCCTCACACCACCAGTTCTTCAACCATGAGTTAAAGTTCCTAGTGCAGGCACTCCTATGCTCTTCTATGCCTCTCATGGTAGTACTTCTGAGAAGGTGACAGAAGTAGCTACTTGCTTGAGACCACTCCCCAATTTCCTAAACTCTTCCTGAACTTCCTTTGGCTCCCCATTTGCCAGGTCATTAGTACCTAGGTGGATAATGACATCCAGCTCACCCTCCCGTCTTGCCTTCCCAGCGATCCCCAGGATCTTCCTTCCATCCCTCCATGCCATGGCACCTGGTAGGCACCTCACCTCCCTGTCCTCCTCCACCTGTGTTCCTAGCTGGATCCTCTTATGATGGAGTCCCCAACAGGATTCACTTCCTCCTCCTCTGGTGTCCACTGCTCTTCCCACTGGGGTCACCTCCTTGGTTAACCTCCACATCCTTTCCTTCCACTTCTCTGGGTACCTCTGTTTGGTTGCCCCGTTTGCCAGTGTGGCATATGAGTTCTTGAGTGGAATAGAATCTGGGATGTGCCTCTGCCTGACCCTCTTAACCTGCCCTGAGCCACTGTCATCCAAGTGCTCCTCGTTCTCGGCATCCTTTGAAGCAAGCGGCATTGGACTGGGTGGTCTCTGGTGGTATATAATGCCCTATTATATCCCCAACAGCATTTTGGTACCCACCTGTCCCTTTGCCCACTTGGACGCTATACCTCAAGCACTGTCTTTGTCTCAAATCAAATGTCTGAATGCCTGGTGTCCCAACACATCACCACTGAAAGTCGCCATCCACTATCTAAACATCTCATACTGAATCCAGTTGGTCATTCCTTCATTTTATATGCTGTCCTAACAATTAAGGAACAGGGTAACAATGGGATGGCTATCTCCGGCTTCTTTTCTTGAACAATGACACTATAATATGTAAATCCCACTGACCACGCATCCACATTTTCCTTTTAAACCTGTGCCTTTTGGTTTTGCCCTTCCCCACCAAAACTACAGCTGCTGCCATATCTTTTACCGAAGCTCTCCTTTTCATCATGTTTTTCAGCTGTCTTTTGTCCACAAACACAAAATTGTCAATGTATTCACCCTTCCAGATCTTCTCTTTCATTGCTAAAGGCACATGGTCTCCAATTTGCACCCAAGGGTGCCTATCTCTTAGTCCAGTTCTCTGCCTTGTCAGCCCTGACTGCCTCTGTGAGGCTTCTCCTTCCTTTTCCTTCTTCAACTCATTCAATACTTTTCCATTTTTCCAATCCTATCACCCCCTACCCAACAACTGCTCGATATCCTTCTTTAGACTACTTTCCATAGAAATCTTTTTTAATTGTTTAACCAGGAGTGGCACACTAAGCTGAAAGCTTTTGCAGGTGTGGTCTGGGAGCACAGGGAAGTTAAGTGACTTGCTCAGGGTCACACAGTATGCAAGTGGGGCTGTGGGATTCAAACCAGGTCTCCAGACTTGCAGCTCAATGCCTTAAACCACTGCACTATACTGCCTCCCTATGCTGGGTTGGGGTAATGTAGAGTCCCTGGCTGTGGTCCTGGATTGAGCATCAGCTCTGGTATGGGCACTGGAATTGGTGCCAGTAGTGGAGCCAGAAGTGGTTGCAGGGCTGATGCCAGTTCTGGTAGGCTGAGGGACCACAATGGGCTGTGGCTCTGGCAAAGGTGCTGGCATAGGCTACAGGATTGGTACAGGTGCTGGCCCAGGGGTGGGGCCAGAGTAGGCCAAGCAGTGTCTGGGGCAGCGGTCCCGGAACTGGGATTGGAGATGAAAGAGACAATGTCAATGGCTCCAGCACCAGGGCCATCAATGGTTCTGGGATTAGTTCTGGCAGGGGAATTGGGGTCATAAGCACCTTCAGAGTTGGTGCCCTGGGGCCTCGACCCTTGTTGCTTCTGCCCTTCTTACCGATACCTGCACCACCCTTCACCTTCCTCCTCTCCCATCTGAGTCCCTGTTGTCTGGCTCCTTATCCTCCACCATGTCCAGCACCTGATGCATCCTACTCACCAGGTCCATAAGGAGCTTCTTGGCATCCTCCTTCATCGTTCTCTTTCTCCATATCTTCATAATGCCTGTGAAAGTCATCTGAAAAAATATAAATATGTGAACATCTTTGCAACCGTATACACTTTCCATCCATTTGCTGTTCCCATAGCTAATTTGGCCTTGTGGTGGCCGTAATTGTCTGCCTTTCCTTTCAGTTTAATGTCCTCCCTCAGTGTATTATTATTATATATTTTTTTTTAAAATCTAGGAAGTACCTTCCCCAAGTGAATAGCCCTTATTGTAGTTCCCATTACCCAAGTTCTTTCTAAATATACCCTGCTCATCTTCCTTTCAGGCTGTTAATATATTATTTTATTTATTTATTTATTTTTATTTAAAATGGTATATTAGCAAGCCTCTTATATTCATCCTCAGACTAGGCCAAGGTGCATAAAAAGATGGTGGATGCCATGCAGTCCTCCTGAAGAAACCCTGTTCCACATACAAAATGGCAGCCGCCATGCAGTCTGCTCAACACCGCAGTGTCCCAGACCATACAAAATGGTGGCCACCACGTAGTCCCCAAACACAATCCAACCCCCTATAAATGGTGGCTGCCCCGTGGTCCGCCAGCATTCAATTCATAAAACATGGTGGCCGCCATGCAGTCCACCAAACAGCAAGGCTGAAGCTATCACACTGGTGGCGGCACAAAGCCCGCACTTCCCAGCCAGCTCTCAATATAAACCTGGCAACCACCATGCGATCTGCCAAAAAAATGACAAAGTTCAAACCATTCCAATGGCAGCTGCCATGTGGTCCGCCTACCAGAAACATTGCACTCTTTATCTTTCTGGCAGCCATGACAAGGTCCATCTGCTCCAGCTTGCATGGCCTGCCTCACAATGGTGGCTGCACACACAGGCTGGCTGCAACCCTTTTTCCCCTACCTTGAAAAGTACAGACCCATCTGAACTAGTGGCCACCCATGTAGCACGCCTTTTAACCCCTCTCAATACAAGGGCTCAAGCTTTTCCCCCACTCCACCCTTCCATGGCTGCTGTGGAATATTGCAGTCCTCCATGTGACCTGGCTTTTCCGCCTTCTTTAACAACCCCCAACCACACTTCTGCAACTGTGCATGTACTTTGCCAGAAACAAAAATTCCTTTTTTTTTGAGAGAGAAAACACAATATTCTGTCCTTCAGGGACCTGGCTGACCTCTGTTGGTCTACTTTGCCCTCCAGCTGCCTGTCTCTCCATCTCACAAATCTTCCCAGAAGCCCCTTGGCCCACATGATCACCTGCCTCCATGGTAGTACGCCAGCCAAGCCGGGTGCCACAACACTCCACTGCTACCTTTTGCCTGCAGACAGCTCACTACAAATTAAAACTCCTTTATTCTGTCCCTTTTCTGCCAGGCACAGCTTTGTTTACAGCCAGTTGCAATAAATGCATCCTGCTACTGGAGCATTTCCTTCCCTTATTCCCTGAAACCCTCACAGTAAGCAAAGTATCAGGCCTAGAAGCAAGACTGAAAACCATCCTCTGGCTAAAGATAAAACATCTTCTAAGCTCCTGTAACTATTTATCCATGAAAACCTTTACTCTGGATAGGGAGACACATTTTTGAGCTATGGTAATACGTATCAACTGTTACTGGACAACGTGAGCACATATATTACAATTGTTTGACCTAAATAGCTACTTAAAGTTCACCATATCAGTTTATGACCCCTTATAATTTGGGGCAATAACCTATAACCTGTATCTATCTATCTATCTATCTATCTATCTATCTATCTATCTATCTATCTATCTATGTATCTGTCTCTATATATATGACACTGCAGGTTTGTTCTGTCACGGGAGCTATATTACTACTGCTTTACCACGTTAATTCCCTCCATTTTTAGATCTGGTACCTTTTACGGCTGCATGGGCAGAGCCATGCAGGCATATTTGTCACCAGAAAGGGTCTGAATTGCTAAAAGAGCACGCCTTTGTTATGCAGGACAGGATTGAAATTAAGTCCCTATTTTCTGCATTAATTAAACTGTGTTTCATCTCCTCCCTCCTCCACCCCAGACTGATGTTGTTAGGAGGGAGTGGAATCCCTCTGCATTCAACAGATCTGCTGTCTGAGCTGGGTGTGGAGTGGGAGATGTCACCAAGGAAACACAAGTCCCTATTAAAGAGCATCAAAAGCAAACAGTGATCTTTCAAGCTGACACACACACACACACACACACACACACACACACACACTGACTGACTTTCATCAAAATTAAATAGTGATCTTACACACACACACACACACACACACACACACACACGACTTTTATCAGAGACAAAGCAAGCCATAAACAAGCATTTACCAATGCTGAATGTTGTCTCACTGGTATTGGCATTGGTAATGCAGGAGTTAGAGACACATAATAGGAGTGGCAGTGAAGTACTGAACTGACACCAACCCACCTCACCCTGCAGAGACTGACAGGTGTTGGGGTGTGCTTTTGAGTCATCAGCTATAATGCACATGCCATTTTACCTCACCCTACCCTATAGACACTGACAAGTGTTGTGGTGTGCTTTGGGGTTCTTGGGTGTTATACTTTCCCCATTCCATAAAGGAATATGTTGAGGTGGGTGCAGTATAGGTGAATGGGGTGATCTTTGTGGCTGAGCACTCCAAGGCACATCTTGATGCCTGTCAGTGTGGCTGCAGGGTGCTGGTGGAATGGTGGGAACATTACAGCTGATGATACCAAGTCACACCCCTGATGCCTGTCAGTCTCTACAGGGTGAGGTGTAACAGTTAGAAACCTAACGCCATAGGCGCGTGTTGGTATTTTCACTCCAAATTATCAACATGGGCTTTTTGTGGCCTCACCTCTTGAAGAGGAGCAGTATCAGTTTGTTAGCCAAAAGGTGATTTTGCACAGCGACTATGCCATTTGGGGTCACAGGTATGTAAACACATTTTGGGCAGGATGTGAAAATGTATTGTTCATGAGGAGGTGTAAATAAATTGCAGCGTTGAAAATCTGGAGCGAAAATATGAAAAATTGGTGAAGTCATGAGCATGCATAGAAACTCATAGCATCCATAACCCAATTATTTTTGGATTTTTTAAACCACATTTTCAACATAGGCATTTTGGGGCCTTCCCTCATAAACAGTGGTACTGTGATTTTCTTAATCTGTCCCAAAGTTGATCTCCCACAGTGACAACGCCATTGTAAGTCACAGGTGCGAAAACACATTTCAGGCAGGATATGAAAATGACAGCTGTACTGTTCATAGCAGTGTGAAAACATGCAAGTGTTGAAATCTTTCATGAAAATATTGCAAATATGCGAGAGTTACAAGGGTGCGTGGAAACTGCACAACACATGCTGTAACAGTCAGTTTATGGACTTTCATCACCAAATTTTCAACATAGGCATTTTGGACCTCTGCTCATGAACAGTGTTACTGTCATTTTGTCAAACTGTCCCAAAACTGATTTCGCACAGCAACTGCGTTATTCTGCACGGACATGGGAAAACACATTTTGGCCAGGATATATAAAATGGCAGCTGTACTGTTCATAAGGAGGTATGGGAAAATGGCAATGTTGAAAATCTGGACTGAAAATATTACAGATTCACAGGATTACAGTGTGCGTGGAAACTGTGAAACTTACACTCTTAAAACAGCCATTTTTTGGATTTTATTACCAAATTTGCAACATAGGCTTTTGAGAGCCTCCCTCATGAACAGTGGCACTGTCATTTCATTAATGGTCCCAAAAGGTGATTCCGGCGCAGTGACCGTGGAAATCACCTTTCAGGACTGAATAACGCCATGACAGTGACTGAATTCAGGAGGAGGGGTCCCAATAACCCATGTTGAAAATCTGGTGCCAAAATTCCCAGAAATGGCCGGATATGCACCAAACTTGAAAAACCCTATTTATGCCATTATACAGCTTACTGGCATTTCTTTAGTTCACAGTCGGCTTTGAAGAGTGCAGACGTGTTCTCTGTTCACAAGAAGATCATCACGCTGGGCTCTGGAGGTAAGTATGAGGTAAGGGGTGGGGAGGTGGGGTATGCAGAGGGTGGGTGTGGATTGAGGGGAGGGGCAGGGCAGACCATGAGGGACCATTTTCTGATTTATAGGTTTAAAAAAAAAAACATCGCTGGATGCTTTTTTTTACAGAACATTGACACGCTGGGGTGGGCTCCCAGCATGCCCATAGTGTTTTGAGGAGCTGCTGTAGCTGATGGGGATCGGGCACCCCTTGGCACACAACAAATGGGGGTATTATGCCGATGGGGAGTGGGCTCCCCGTTGGCAAATTAAACTGGGAAGAGGACTAAAACCCGATGGGGATTAGGCCCCGTCAACAAAGAAGATCTTTTGGGGGACATATAATGCAGAGGATTGGTCACCCCTCGGCACACACATGAAATGAGGAGGCGGCATTATGCCGATGGGTAGTGGCTCCACCATCGGTAAATGAAGTGGGTCAGGCATGCTGACAGGGGATTGGGTGCCCTGAAGTCGGCACTCTGGGTGGCAGCAGTCAATGCCGCCATGTTTATTGAACTGCTTCACCAGGAAGGCGCGCTGCATGATGAGCTTGGCTCTCATTGCAGCGGACATTTTCTTAGATCTGGTGGCCGGTTTACATGTTGCTGGTATCCAGGCGCCTGCAGCTGCCTTATTAGAATGGGGATGCACCTACTGATGCATGCCTGCATTTGCCACAGTGACCGCACCTCCAAATCTGCTACTACTGCAATATGTTGTCTGGCACACAAGCGAGCCAACATAAAAAGGAGATAACATTTAAAATCACTCTATTGAGCCAAATGGATGTTAAGACAAATAGACATCCTCCTGTTAAAACTCCATAAATCATCCAAGTATCTCCAGAAATAGCATTTTACTTTAGAAGAAGGATGAAATCATGAACCTCTTGCCCTGCTCACTTTAGGAAACTTCATGAAACAAGAAATACTATTTGAGAGTCACAAAACAGATATGAAAACAAGCATTTGTCAATGCTGAATGTTTGTAGCTTGCATTGCTGTTGCATGAGGTCCTGTCTGTACACATGTTACTATATATTAACCTAAGACAGACCAGATGTGATGTAATATGTCATTTGCAATGACCTCCTGATTTACACAGTTGTATATGCATTTAGCTGGTATAGTGGAGGTGAGATGCAACATCTCGTTTTTAGTGTGACCCTGGTTTTATAATGTATTTTACTTGGACAGATCATTTTAGATGAAACAGCTCCTTTTGTTAGGGTTCTGTTACAGGGTTATGTGTTTTACACAGTTTTGCAGTACATTTGCACAGGATAACCCAGCTGAGATGCAATATCTCTTTTTCAATGGGGCCCTGTTTTGTCAGATTTTTATTGCATTTAGTAGGATAACACAGCTCAGATGCTATCTTGTTTTCAGTGGGATCCTGCTTTCCCCAACTTTTGCTCTGTATTTACTGGAATATGGAGCCTAATTTGGGGCTCAGTTTATTACAAAAAAAACTGTACTAGTTGCTTATCCTAAAGGAGCACAGCACTAAAACTGTAAGTCATATTTTAAAGCCCTCACTCTAAAAATTAGCCCTGACCTAGTCAGGGCCCCAGTGTTCCTCATGGTCTCCTACATACCCCCTAGGAACCAGAATCCCGTGGTCCAGTCTCTCATCAACTACCTTACCTCCCTACCACACAAAGCTGAGCAACTCATCCTAAGTGACCTTAACGTCAATTGGCTTGGTAGCACTGCCTCCCATACCAGGGACTCCTTTGCTGCCCTGGACATGTCGCAGATAGTCACCCAGCCCACTAGATTCAACCAGACAAGTTGCTCTAGCACCTTCCTAGATGTAATACTATAGAACCACCCTCATAAAATCTGGGATATCAACATCCTTCCTGACTCACTTAGTGATCACTCACCTGTCCTCTGTCTCTGGTCATCCTCCCTACAAAACCTGTGTCCCAGGCCACCTTGCACCAGTGCCTATGCCCCGGGGCCTCAAAGCTGAAATTGCATTTAGCACAGCTGGACTGGTCCCCATCCATCACACCCCTGATATTGACTCTGCCCTAGATCTCTTCACCAATGCCTTCAGCAAGGCCTGTGACCTTTCCCCCCACACCAGAATCCATACTAAAAACAAAATGCCACTTGGATCTCCCCATCCCTTATCCAAAACTTAAGCATAGGGATAATCGCTGGCACACCGCTATCGAATCAGGCAAGTTGGCTGATAGACAAGACTACAATGCAATGCATAATCAGTGCACCTGGGCCATTAGACCAGCCAAGGCAGAGCACTATCAGACCACCCTTGCATCCACCTGGGGTTCCGCCCAGACTTTCTGGGACAGCATGAAAGATCTTAATGGGAAAACCTGCCCCCCCACTATCCCAGTTTTCCATCGATGGCACCATAGCTACAGACCCAACTCGCATAGCTGATTGCCTCAATACTACCTTCTCTGACCTAAGCTCTGTCCTCCTTTTTGACCCAATCCCTGCCTCTATCCCCTGCCTTGGATCACCCTCCTTTCGACCTGCACACTGTATCCCCCATGTAGCCAGGCCACACCTGCTAAAAGCCCTTGGTAGCAACAACCCCAGCTGTGACCCCTAGGCTCCAGGATCCTCCGCCTGGTCTTGGATGTCATCCTAGCCCCTTACAGACCTACTAAACTGGTCTCTATGCCTCCGTCAGTTTCCCAGTGCTTGGAAATCAGCTGAAATCACCCCTATACCTAAGAGTGGAAATCGGTCTGCACTTAACAACTGCCAGCCGATCTCTATCCTCTCCTGCTCTCTAAAGCCCTAGAAAAATAGTGTATATTCAACTCTCTGAGTACCTGGCCAAATATGACATAATGTGCCCAGAACAACACGGTTTCTGCTCAGGACACAGTACCACTACTGCTCTCCTGGAGTTCTCTCAATACCTGCACTCTGCTCTTGATTCCAGCAACCTTGCTGGTGCATTGTTCATAGACCTCTCCAAGGCTTTTGACACTGTTTGACACCCACTTGCTCTACTATACCATCATAGAGATTGCCTCCCCAAGTTGCCCTCTGGCTGGCCATCACCTTTTCTGTCCTGTCGCTAGTGGACCATGGCTTGCCCATTTACGCTGTGGCAGACAATACCACCTTGTCAAAATCCAGCTCTCAATCAAAAGGCCTGCAGGCTCCAGACCAGAGCCCTACCCACTCACATTTGCCTGCTCTACTCCACCCAACCTGCTCATCTTTGAGGAAAATCCTAGCTTCAGACCTGCCTACTGTGCAGGGTCACACCCTTGTGGTACCCTCAGAGGGTACACTGTAGACAGCTAGAGCTTAGGCATATGTTATACTAACATATAGGGCTAAAGGCATCTACCGTATAAGAGTAGATGTCAGGATATGTCGCATAGTGTTGTAATACACTTTACTTGCTAATACATATATATTCTTCTATGTATTTTCTGTGTATTTCTTACTTGTAAGATGCCAGGACAACTGTGTCCTTGGAATAGTTATAATATGTAAGTTGGCATTGCCACCTTTTGGTGATTTGTACTACTACACTGAGTTATTTAAGACTCTGTATAAGAACTCTTGTTTCACAAACTGGTGACTATTACAAAATTGTATAATGTTATCTTGGACCACAGGGCCTACTCTAATTTAGCCAATAGAGCTCATCTCTGTAACTAGAAATGTTCCTATCTTACAGTAACCATAGTAATTATCATAGGTATATAATGTGATACACTAATCTTGTACCTCAGAGATCCCATGAGACACAAAGAAACCTCAAGGTATAGGGAATGCTTGCACTGGCTCCCGGTTCGTATTGGTAAGAACTGCTTAGAGTAACTGTGATTTTATCCTTTTGGTAGTAATAAATAAGTTTATTACTCTTATGCAACGTGTCTGTGATTACTTGCATTCCTAATATTGCCAAGAACCTGAAAGTGAGGTTTAGACCTCCTGACACTACTCACCAAAAATCTCTTCTAGGGCTCTCCTCCCAGGGTCTCTGCTTCCCTATAGAGTGCATCCTCATTTGTTGCCACCCATAGCTCTGTCAAGGCCACCCTTCTGGTGCCCAGAACCAAGACCTCACTAGCCCAGAGGTCCTTCCATTACCAAGCCCCTGCTTGGTTCAACTCCCTCCACCCTGCATCACAAACGTTGCCAAAACTGGTCCCTTCAAAATTGCCCTCTGAAACCATCTCTTTGATGCTCGCTGCTGTAGATGCATCTAATTAATCCCACTGTGGGATCCTCCTGTCAGGCCTCCTGACTTGACAAGGTGCTCCAGACAGCCTATCCTCTCCCTCTCCTCCACTTCCCATCCCTACCTCCACCCTCTCCAAGTATTATCTAGGTACATCCAGGGCTGTACCCCAATGTAACCCTTGGTACCTTGTATTTGACTGTAACCTATTATAAGTAACATTATTATGTAACATATGTTACTCTATGTTTAATGTTGTGCAGCTGTACTGTTCTTACTGCTGTAATCACACTATTTAACTCTGTTTACCCCTTGCGACGAGGTGCCTTTGTAAATGAGTCCATGACTCAAAGGTTATAAATCAACTTTTCTAATAAATAAATAAACATTGGTTCCATTTTCTTGCTGAGGCATGTGGACTACAGAAAACTGTCAGTAAGGTGTGCCTTGAGAAAGAAGCATTAGATTTTCCAGGAAAATACTGTAAAGCATGTTTTTCTTTCTGTTAGTACATGAACTTAGCAATGGCTATTTGTATTCACATGACAAAGAATACATGGTTTTAAATAAAATGGTTACTAGCAATTCCGTTAAGTCTGTTAAATGATGTGGGGTTACTGCTGATTTTTTACAACTTGTCTTATTGTGATCACATATTTTATGACAAGCATGTTTTTGTTTTGATTATTAAGTAAAAATACACTAGGTAAATCCTGCAATATGCTGTTGCTGAATACATGATGAGAGTGAAAGATTCAGATCATTTCATCTTCTGCAGTTAGGAATAGATTTCTTTGACTGGGTGACCAGGCAGGAAGATCAGGAGGGTGGTGGATATGGCCTACCTAGATTCAGCAAAGCCTTCGACACACCTCCCACACAGGAGGTTGGTAAATAAGTTGGGAAGTCTGAGAGTGGGCCCCAAGGTGGTAATCTGGATCAGAAACTTGATGAGTGACAGGACACAGAGGTGATGATAAATGGCTTTCAATTTGAAGAGAGGGGTGACCAGCAGGTGCCACAGGGATCTGTGCTGAGGTCAGTCCTCTTTAATGTCTTCATAAGTGACATTGCAGAGGGCTGGAAGAGATGGTATGCCTCTTTGCAGATGACACTAAGATCTGCAACAGGGTCAACACTCCAGGGGAGGTGGAAAACATGAGAAAGGACCCAAACATGCTTGATAAGTGATGAAGAGTGTGGCAGCTAAGATTCAATGCAAAAAAGTACAAAATAATGCATTTAGGGCACAGAAATCAAAGGAGGAGTGCAAGATGGGGGCAAAGGTTCTGATAGTCACCAGTCAAGAAGGGACCTAGAGTTAATCATGTCTGATGACCCTAAAATAACCCCAAACAATGTGAGAAGGCTGTGGGAGAGCCAGTGGGATGCTAGGTGCATAGGGAGAGGTATCATAAGCAGAAAAAGGAGCTGGTTATGCCCTGTACAGATCACTAGTGAGACCTTATCTGGAGTACTGTGCCCAGTTCTGAGGCTGCATCTCCGAAGGACATAGACAAAATAAGAAAATAGAGGCAGTCCAGAGAAGGGCAACAAAATGTTGCCAGGACTGCACCAAAGTCATATGATGAAAGACTGAGGAACTCAAAATGCATTCCCTGGAGGAGAGAAGAGAGAGGCAGGATAAGATAGAGATATTCAAGTACCTCAGGGGTATAAACAAGGCACGGAAGGGTAGCAACTTTCAGAAAAGAAAGTGTACAAGAACAAGGGGCATGATATGAGGCTAGAGGTGGGGTAGGCTCAGGGGGCAACATGAGGAAGTACCTTTCACAGGCAAGAATTGGATGCTTGGAACAGCTTTCCTGCACAGGTGATGGGGGCAAAATGGTAGGAATTCAAAATGCATGGGACAGACATAGGACTACTCTCACAATAGGGAAGAGAGGGTAAGCCGCAAATCAGCTATGGTCTGTGGTATTGCATTACGAGGGAAAACATAGAAACATAGAAAGTGATGGCAGAAGAGGACCATACTGCCCATCTAGCCTGCCTCATGTTTCTACCCTCCCTTAACTGCTATTCAGTGTTATGGTGTCCTTGTACCTATTTCAAGCATTTTTGAAAGTTCTCACTGATTTCTCCTCCACCACTCCCCATGGAAGGCCGTTCCATGCATCTACCACCCTCTCTGTAAAGAAGAACATGCGTCTCCTGTGTTGCCCATGAATTTGCGCCCTCCAGCTTCATATCGCCCCCTGGTTCTGGTGTGATTCCTGATCTGAAACAGGTCCTGAACCTGTACCTTGTTTATTCCATTTAGGAACTTGAAGGCTTCTATGATGTCTCCCTCTCCATTCACTGCTCCAGGGAATACATGTTTAGGTCCCTCAGCTGTTCATCATATGTTTTGCTGTGCATTTCCTGTATCATTTGTGTTGCTCTCCTGCAGAATAGGTGGGCCACATGGTCCTTATCCGCTGTCATCTTATATGTTTCTATGTTTCTTAACAGAAGCATTACTTCTCTATATGAACTTCTGATGGCTTACATAGCTTATGATTTCCTAGTGTGAAAATGTTAAGCTACAAAGTTCAAACTGATGAATATCCTTTATTTTTAACCAGCAGTACAATCTATCTCTTTGCTATGCAACTTATCATAAGTGGGTTATGTGCTTTGGTTCCTGAATGGATGGTGATGCTCAAGTCAACTATGGGATCATTGTATATTAATAAAACTATATTATATAGTTTTATTCACTTTATTCACTTGGGAACATGAGCAGGAGGCTAGTAAGGACAGAGGTCTGGGGTTATATTCTGTTTTAACTGAAATATTTGAATAGTTTTGTACATGAAATTAGTTCTGTGTGTTAAAATTACTACTCTGAGTTAGAACTGTTACTTGGGCTGTGATATTGTAGCTTTTGGAGGCTTAGAACACTTGTTTGGCAGTGATAATTCGAGTGAAATTTAAATGTGATGTTTGCCTGGTGTTAGGGGAGGAAATTAAAATCACCTTGTCTTTCATTGTTCATTTGGGAACATAAGCAGGAGGCTGGTAAGGACAGAGGTCTGGGGTTATATTCTGTTTTAACTGAAATATTTGAATAGTTTTGTACATGAAATTAGTTCTGTGTGTTAAAAATTACTACTTTGAGTTAGAACTGTTACTTAGGTTGTGATATTGTAACTTTTGAGGCTTGGGAACACTTGTTTGGCAGTGATAATTAGAGTGAAATTTAAATGATGTTTGCCTGGTGTTGGTAAGAGCCTCCCACCCAGCCTGTTTTATAGGCTTTCTTAAATACTGAAAAGCCACTGGGGTTGGGATTAAAGGGCTGTGTATTTCTGTTTGGGACTGAAATTCAAAGCAACAGGAACTGGTGGGTCTGTGACATCATACAGTACCTGATGTCTGCATACACACACCATTAGTGGGACTGGACACACACTGGTCTGTATGTGTTTGTGAGACTTGGGAACTTTATTGGTGGGGTTGAAATTGGGTTTGTAAATAACTGCAGTCAGTATAGAGAGAAACTGTATTCCAGGAGGAAGGGACTGAGAAAGGGTGTGTCATTATAAACAGAGGGGACAAACAGGGTGGCCATATTCCACCATGGCAGGCATCTTCGGAAGGGTTGTAGGCTGCACAGGCTGTGGGATGGCAATAATTCTCAATTGGGCCTGGAGAGAGGAGGCTGCCCACTCTGTAGACAGCTATCTTATATCAGAAGTGAGGTATATTGGTTAAGGAGTAAGCTAGGGGCTGTCCAAGGATAAGGGGTGTGGATATGGGCAGCAGAAGGGTGAGGCTGAAGGGATGCTGGGGCAATACTCAAATTACAGGACGTTATGTTACAGCAAGCAGGAGGGGGATATTAGGGACAGAGGACCCTTAGATAGGATGTTGACTCTAAGGGAAAAGCATACAGGGTGAGCATTCGAATACAAAGAGAGTGGAGGGGAAGAGTCAGGAGGGGCTTTGGGGAAGCCTAGTAGAGCAGACATTGAGAAGGGAGGGGCTGTTGTGGGAAGCCTAAAACAGAGACTGTGGGAAGGAGCTCCTAAGGAGAACAGAGCAAGAGGGGAAGAAGAGGGGCAGTTTAGAGGTGCAGTCAGGGGAAACTCGGGTTACTTGATGGAGGCTGACATAGAGTGTCACAATAAATTTGAGCTACTAGCAACCTAGAGGGGAGGAAGGGGTTGGTGGAAATGAGGAAACTAATACAGTGGTCGGGAGGGAGTCAGATACCCATAGGGCATCACAGACCGGCAATGGAAAGGATAGAAGTAGTCCCAGAGGAGAAGGGAAACATAAATGTTAAGCAGATGGGGAGATGCAATATATTGCAGATAAGAGGGGAGAGCATGACTGGAGAGAAACTGGGAGACAAGGAGGTGGAGAGGAGCCCCCTTCAGCAGGGGGTCAGTACCAAGGATGGGACCCTAGCTAAAGGGGACCCACAGAGAGCCTCTGGAGGCAGGGGTACTATTACAAGGGGAGGATGGCAGTGTTGGGGAAGGAGAAACCATCAGGGCCAGGATAAATGGTTCGGACAAGAGAGGGTTAAAGGACACCTATTCAGAGGGTCTGAGTTAAGTGGGCAAAATAACGAGGGAGGAAGAAAGGGAGGGGTGACAGGGGTCTCTAATAAGGCAGGAAGACTCCATGGAATTGAGATCATGAATAAAAGGGGATGGGGGCTGAGAGGGCATAGTGGAGGTAACCATAAGGATGATGGCGGTGTTAAGGTTCTGTTATTGGGAGACTCGATGATTAGGGGTATCCAGTGGGAGGGACAGGGGATGGATGCCATAGCCAGGTGACGGTGAGTGAGTATCTCTGGGCTGACAGTGCACAGAGCAATGTTCATGGTGTAGGAACTGGTTAGGCATTGTGGAGGGAAACCGTATTTCTGGTGCATTTGGGAACTAACAATCTAGAGGAAATAGCATTTTGAAAATCAAGCAAGGTTCCAAGAACTTGCCAGAGTCTGTTGGGATAATGGATGCAACATTTCCTTTTCGGAGATATTGCCAGTACCAAAGGCCTCAGTGGAGAAAAAATGAAGATCACAGAGGTTAATGACTGGCTCAGGAAGTGGGGTGAAGAGAGTGGGTTGGGGTGTTAGGGAACTGGAAAGGAGTTTGGGAGGATAGGGACTGTATGCCAAGGACAGGCTTCATCTTGCCCATTAGGGAAGGAAGTCCTTAAACAGGGATGGCTGACTACATTCAAGAAAGGTGGGGTTTAAACTTGTGAGGGGAAGGATAAGGGAGGGCTGCCCAGAAGCCCTCTCCTCCAGATGAGGAGTAGCCTTCAAACCCAAGGGGGAGGGGAAACAGACTGGAGGTGGAGGTTTCAGGAGGAGCAGAGGGAGGATGAAGTATAAGGAACCTGGGTGGGGTTCAACAAAGGGGATCAGGGATAAGGGTGGGGTTGGTGTTAGTAAATGCCAGGAGCTTGGAAACAAGTTGCCAGAGTTCCAGGCCATGCTGTTTGGGGGGTGGATGTGGCAGCAGTCACGGAGACATGGGCCAACAAAACCATGACTGGGACCTAAACGTGCAGGGTACACTATGCTTAGGAAGGATAGAAAGGAGGGCAGAGGGTGGAGTGGCTATGTTCATTAGAGATGACATAGAAATTGCTAGGGTAGAAGAGGCAGGGGAAATGTGGAGGCCTTATGCATCACCTACGATCCCCAGCAGGAGATAAGGTCAAGCTGGGTGTAGTATATGGGCCCCCAGGATGAGTGATGTTCTGAAGGGATGGTTTGCTGGACAACATCATTGCCCAGTGTGGACCAAAAGGGGAAGGTGGTGTTGATGGGGACCTTAATATGCCAGGTACAAACTGAGGAACCATGTCCTCTAAGGTGACCAAGGAGCAGAGGCTGCTGGATGGCTTCCAGGATGTGTTCCTAACACAGCATGTGATGGAGCCCACAAGGAAGGAGCATGTCCTGGACGCGGTTCTGCAGATGGGGATCTAGTGAGGGACCTGGTTGTAGAGGACCCCTGACTGGAGCAACCACAATATACTGTCTGGTTTCAAATAAGCATGTGGGGAGGGGTGAGATCTAGGACACTGGCAGTGGACTTCAGGGGCGAGACTTTGTGGGAATGGGAAATATTCTCAAGGATCACTTGAAGGGATTACATCAATGACAAGTGTGGAAAGGAGATGGGAGGTCATAAAGCGGGGACTTCATGGGGCAGTCAGGATCTGCGCTAAGTTGAAATGAAAGGGAGCAAGGTCACATAAACCATGCTGGTGGTCCAGTGAGGTACAGGTAGCGGTCAGAGAAAGAAGGCAGCCTACAAAAACTATAAAACAACAAGAGGGATAGGGATAAGGAAATGTACCATCTTACATCTAGAAAAGTCACCCGGATGGTGAGGAGCAAAGTCCAGTAAAGAGCAATGACTGGCACAGGGATACATGGAGGAAAAGGATTCTTCTGGTACATTGGGAGCAGAGAAAAACTAAGGCCATCTCAGCAGATTGAGATCAGAGGAGGGTGGGTGGAAGAGGCGAGGGACCAGGCAGAGGCATTTATTGAGTACTTTGCCTCTGTGTTCACTAGGAGGATGGGATATCTACAAAGCAAGGCATGATGGGGATAGAAGCGGCAGTGAGTGGGATCAGTGGAGCAACAGAAATGGAGCAAGAGGGAGGGGAGAGGTACTCCAGAGGTGTCACATCTGGATAAGGATAAAAGGCCAGTAAGGTGGAGGGATGGATGATGCTATCTCTGCCAAAGGGTGTGGTTACCCTCAAGGCCCTAAAGAAAGACAAATCTCCTGGGCCGGATGGTATTCATCCGAGAGTACTATGAATTGGCGGACATACTAGCTGCACCCCTGGTGGAGCTCTTCAACAGGTCACTTGAGACAGGAGGTACCTAGGGATTGGCGAGAGCACATGTGGTGCCAATTCATAAAGGGGGTCAAGGAAGTACCAGGTAACTATAGACCCATCAGTTTGACCTCGTGGTGGGAAAATTAATGGAGGGTATACTAAAGGAATGATTGGGGTGTACTTGGAGGAGGTGGGAGGTCTGGATAGTCGGCAACATGGGTTTGTGCCAGGTAGATCATGTCAAACCAATCTTGTGGAGTCTATGAATGGGTAACATTAGAACTGTATAGGGAAAGCCTGTGGATGTATTATTCTTGGACTTCAGCAAGGCATTTGACTCTGTCCCCACAATGGTCTGGTGGAGAAACTGATGGGGTTAGGAGTAGGCCCTTTGATGGTCAGATGGATTGAAAACTGGCTAGCTGGACTCACCCAGAAGTAGTGGTCTGTGGAGGCTCTTGAACCCTAGAGCGTTGGTGTTGGGGTACGCAGAGCTCGGTCCTGGGTCCGATCCTGTTTAATGCACACATCGGACATCAGGGAGGGTATAGGGTATGCAATGAGTCTCTCCAGCTGATGACTCCAAGATGGGAGCAGTAGTTGAGGGAGAAGAGGAGGTTGGCCCTGCAAGGAGCTGGACACCCTGAAAGCTGGGCTCACACATGGAAATTAAATTTCAATATCACCAAGTGCAAGGTGTTGCATCTTGGGAGGAGAAACCTAAACACAGATACACCCTGGGAGGGAGGGGAGGCCTCAATAGGGAAAAAGACCTAGAGGTCATGGTGGATGCATGTATGAATAACTCTGAGCAGTGCAGGAGAGCAGCCAGCAAGGCAAACAGGATGTTGGGATGCATCGTAGGGGATCACCTCTAGGAGCAAGGAAGTGATTCTGCCGCTGTACAATGGACTGGTTAGACCACACCTTGAGTACTGTGTACAGTACTGGAGACCACACTTGAAGAGGGACATACAGCTCCTGGAGAGAGTACAGAGGAGGCAACTAAGATGATACGAGGGCTAGGGATTTGCGATGAGGACAGACTTGAGGAGCTCTGCCTGTTTTCATTGGATGAGAGGAGAGACAGGGGGACATGATTGAGGTCTTCAAGTACCTCAAGGAAATAAATAGGGATAACATGGAGGGATCTTTAGACTAAACAGGGAGGTATCACCAGAGGGCATGGTTTGAAGTTGGAAGGTGGAAGGGTGAGGGGAAAAGAAGAGGAGGTTTTTCACTGAGAGGGTGGTGGACCCTTGGAATGCACTGCCTGGCGAGCTGGTTCAGAGATCCACAGTGGAGGGCTTCAAGAGAGGGTGGGACAGACACAGAAAGTGGATGTATCAGATGATGGCCTGTCCCAGGTGGGTGGGAATGGATGATTGGGGTTTCTGGAACACAGAGGCCTCGGCACCCAACTAGGGATCTGAGGGACGAGCAGACTCTACAGTTAGTAGTAGTTAGTATATTCATGCAGTTGTCTACTGGTGTTACAGTAGTTGCATTTATTCAGAAGCTGGGTGCTGCGGATTTGGAAGCTATGATTCATGGAAATTTATGCCTGCTGGTGTTAGATTAGAATATGGATTCATCGAATGTTTTGGGTTGGTAGGTAAAAGGGTTCTGCAACTAGACTGCACATTTTTATTTATTTCAATTTTTCTAAAACAAATGGTTTGGAGATGTGGATGTATGGTGCTGATGTGCACGTCTGCGTACTTCACAATATGTTTACTGACATGCATGCTTTTGTTGATTTTATTTCCATTTTGCCTCATTTCACTAACTGTAAACCCTCAAACACCTTTCTCTCACAGCCCATGCTGCTCGATTCATGTTTACCCCACCACTCCCATTACCCATCACAATATCTATATTATTACGTGGAAAAATAGAAGCTCGGCAGAAAAGGACCTACTGGCCCACCTAGTCTGCCCTAAGTCCCTATCTACTTTGCTACTGTAGACCCTAACTGATATCTGGCCTACCCCCAGGCCTGTTACCAAGGTACCTTTGTAGCTATCCCATGCATGTTTGAAATCTGTTACTGTTTCGGTACCCACCATCTCTGCTGGGAGGCTGTTCCAGATGTCCACAACTGTTTCCATAAAGAGTATTTCCCACATTCCTTTGTCTCCCTCTTCAGCTTCATATTATCCCCTTGTACTTGAACATCTCTTTCTGTGTTGAATCCACATTTCGACTACTTGATACCTTAGAGGTATTTGAATGTTTCTATTACGCCTCCCTTTCCCTCCTTTCCTCTAGAGAGTACATATTTAACTCCTGAGTCTTTCCTCTTAGAGCTTTCCTCATAGGCCTTATTGCCTTCTTCATCAATAATTAGAATTATTAAGCATTCCAGCACAACTGTTTTACTATTTGTTACTCATTGGCTAGTGGCACATACAGTATCATTCTCCCATCTCCACAGCCGACCGCTGGATGTCAATTTGCACTTGCCTGCATACTGCATCAGCTGTTTCAATATGCAGATGATAGAAAACTGTCATTTAGCAGCTGGCCAGGGAGGAGAGTAATGTATGCGCTGGTCACTACATGGAAGGCTGCAGTCAAACTGGGTAGCATCTTATAATAATACAATTTTTTATATTATTATGAGTGGATACTAGTGCTAGCTGTATGTGTTCTTTTGCCAACAGTGGTGGGATCTGAACAAGCTGTTTCTGGAAATATATTCCCTATGTAGTGGGGTTTGAAAATAGATTTAGCAATTGTTATGGTTGGATAGTGGGTGGGGATTGGCAGTTGGACAGCACTGTTTACTTTTTATTTACCTTTTTTCGTTGTAAAATTTTGTATTTTTCCAAAAGAGAATACAGTATAAAACAGTACATGAATGAATGATAACCAAGCAAAATAGGAGTTGGGAGGAGGGGCAATTAGGGAGATTAAGGAAGAACATTACATAACCGCAGTTCACACATGAGTATAGGGTATAGGCACATTAATACTGTATCATTATAATACGACTGAGGTCCCTTTCTCTGATATAGGCTTGTCTATCATATTGTATTGTTGTTGTCATAAACCTCCTGCACCTGTCAGGGGGTGGGGAGACTAAGGGGCTTAAGCAGTAAACTTACAGAGAAGGACTTCCAGCATAGAGTGCCAAGAAGAAGGTTACTCACCATTCAGAGATCTGTGCCAGTTATTATTATATGGAAGCAAAGGCACAATCCACACAGGGTTGTATACAGACCCCTATCTCAGGGAGGAAATGGACAAGGAAATGATAGAATGTATCCTTAGAATGGCAGAAAAAGGGAGATATTGCTGTTGGAGGATCTGAATATGCCAGATGTTAACTGGAGTGCAGTTGCAGCAGCCACTTCTAAAGTGGGGTTATTCTAGATGCCCTACAGGGGTATCCCTTAGACAACTAGTATTGGAACCCACTCGAGAGGGAGCAATATTAGACCTGGTACTCTCAAATGGAGATGGAGGGATCACGGATGTAGAAGAGGTGGCCATCTGGGAACTAGCGACCATCGAACAGTATGGTTCACGATAAACACAGCAGTAGAGTCAAGCCATACAAAGTCAAAAGTACTGGACTTTTATGAGGGCTGACTTTGACAAAATGGATGAGTGCCTAAGGAATGCACTAGCAAATAGTCAGGAAGGAGGGTGGAAGAACAATGGGGAATAATCAAAATTGCCAGCACAGAGGAAACAGGCCTTTGTGTGATGCAAATAAACAAAACAAAACGGTGTAAGAAACCACTATGGTTCACAAAGAAGGTGGCAGGGAAGGTTCAAGAGAAAAGAAAGCATTCAGGAAGTACAAGGAATCACAGAAGGAGCAGGACAGAGAATTGTATCAGTTAAAGCATAAGGAAGCTAGGAAGGCAGTCAGAACAGCAGAGGCCCAAACCGAGGAGAAGATAGCCAACTCAGTTAGGAAGGGATAAAACCTTTATAAGTACATCAGAGAGTGAAGGAAGACCAAGGGATGGATAGTAAGACTTAATAAAGAGAAGAGGGTGGCCAGAGGGTGAGAGTGAAAAGGCAGAGATACTAAACAAATATTTTGCTCAGTATTCACAAATGAAGAGGGGAGGTACCTAAACCAAACAATAGAAACACTCTGGATACAGGAGCTGATACCAGCCCATTCACAGAAGAAAAGGTTCTAAAAGAACTCTTAAAACTGAAGGTGGACGAAGCAATGGGGCCTGATGGGTTTCATTCCAGAATTCTAAAAGAACTAAGGGTAGAACTAGTGACACCACTGACTACCCTCTTTAACAAATCATGGGAGGATAGGGTGGTACCTGAGGACTGGAGGAGGGCAGATGTGATTCCACTTCACAAAAGTTGAAGCAGGGCAGAAGCAGGGAACTACATACCTGTTAGTTTAACCTCAGTGTTAGAGAAATGATTGAATCACTTCTGAAAGAAAGAATTGTCGAGTACCTAGAGGTCAGAGGGCACAGGACCCAAGGCAGCATGGATTCACTGCAGGAAGGTCATGTCAGATGAATCTAATAGATTTCTTTGACTGGGTGACCAAAGTAATAGATCAGGGAGGGCTGTGGACATGGTCTACCTAGACTTTAGCAAGGCATTTGACAGTTCCACACAAAAGATTAATATACAAGTTAGCCAGCCTGGGAGTGGTCCCAAGATGGTAGCCTGGGTAAAGAATTGGCTGGAGAACAGGACACAGGGGTAATAGTAAACAGAGTCCACTCTGAAGAAAAGGGGTTACTAGTGGGGTACCGCAGGGTTCAGTACTAGGACCGGTCCTCTTCAATGTCTCTATAAGCAACATTGCAGAGGAAGTGGAAGGAAAAGCATGTCTCTTTACAGACGACACAAAGATCTGCAACAGAGTTGATACACAAGGTGGGGTGGAAAGGATGAGAAGGGACTTGCAAGGTTGGAGGAATGGTCAAATGTATAGCAGCTTAGATTCAATGCTAAGAACTGCAAGGTAATGCACCTGGGAAACAAAAACCCAGGGGAAGAGTACACAAAGGGGGTAAGATACTAACAACAACAAAAACGGAAAGGGACCTGAGGGTAGTTATATCAGATGACCTAAAGTTGGGCAAGCAATGTGAGAGGGTGGTAAGGAGGGCTGGTGGGATACTGGGATGCATAGGAGAGGCAGCACCAGTAGAAAATAAGAAGTAGTTATCCCTCTGTACAGACAGCTGGTGAGACCCCATCTGAGTACTGCATGCAGTTCTGGAGACCCAGTCTCTGCAAAGACATAAACAGGATGGAGGCAGTCCGAGGAGGGCAACTAAAATGGTGCAGGGTCTGCACCGAAGACATATGAAGAGAGACCTAAGGAGCTTAATATGTATACCCTTGAGGAAAGGAGGGGGGACATGATAGAAACTTTCAAGTACCTCAAAGGAATCAACAAAGTCCAAGAGGGTAGCATGTTTCAGAAAAGGAGGTGTACAAGAACAAGGTGGCACAATTTGAAGATGGGGGGCAGCTCAGAGGTAATGTAAGGAAGTATTTTTCAGAGAGGGTTGTAGATGCATGGGCAGGCCTTCCGGAGGAGGTTGTGGAGTCAAAATAGTGGTGGAATTCAAGAATCCACGGGACAGTCATAAGGGCAATTTAGGGGCGAGGGTAGGAAGAAGTAGGCTGTTGGTTAACTAGGATCTGCAACTTATCCATTAAGTAGGGAAATGGGCAGACTGGGTGGGCCAAGCAGTCCTTATCTGCTGTCAAATTCTATGTTTCTATGTTTCTATCTACATCTACCAGGATTCCAAGCTCTGTAGTGTGTCTCAGGAAGTCCAGTTAGGTGTGAATTCATGCTACTAAGCCAAAGGTGCTTCCCTTAAAACAGAACAGAGGTATACACAAGAATCTGTGTGCTAAATACTGCAGGTCCTATATAACCTATTCCCATAACAAGGGAGTAACATATACAGGCACACAGCCTATTAACATTGTAATAAGAGAACCTGAACACACCAGGACTACGAACCTTGATTTGAGAACTGCAGTTCATTTCAGAGACTACTGCCCCAAAGGGACCATCTTGAGCAACCACCTTCCTGTCCAATCTGTGACAGAAGGAAGGGGATAAGAGAAAAAACAGCTGAATCCAGCCTGCAGTGTGGGTATTAGCCCACACCTTCAGGAAAACTGGCATAACTCAGGTATGGGCCCAGCACAACTGGAATCTAAACCATTTGGTAAGATCGAAGGTGGGCGAGCTTGCCAAGTTTAGCTAAGGATGAGAGAGGCTACCACCTCAGAAAGACTGGTGGGGATAGGCATGCGCCATTTACACAGAAGGGCCCATTTGGCTTGCAGGACCAGTAGGGCTAACCATCTGTGTTCCTGCTGGGTCAGTGGTGGTAGATCTGCTCGGCCCCTAAGAAGGAAAAACATGGGCAACTGAGGGGTTTGCTTGTGGAGTACCTAAGAGGCCATGGAGCATAACCTTTCCATAGTTTCTGTATCACAGGGCAAGACCAGAGTATGTGAGCAAGATCTGCACCCTAGCCTGACATCTCCAGCAGGAATCAGACTCAAGGAGTTTGGCTTTACAAAGAACAACGGGTCTTGTACCAAGAGTGGGAGATTTTGTTCTGGATTAGCCGAGACTGTGCATCTTGGTATCATTTATGATTATCTTTCCAGGCCTGGCCCCATAAAGTGTTAGAGATGGAGCACTGAAGCATTTTTTTCCCATTTCATCTTTGAATCCCTGATTGGGAGGGCAGGGTATCGCTAAGCAGGGCATAGGTTCTATCTGAGACCTTTTGGATAGTTTATCCAGGTCTGTAGGACCGAGGGTTAGTGTAAGATCTGGGGCATGCCTGGAGAGGTTTAAATGCTGCACAGATCTGGAGATACATCCAGAAGTCCCTAGGAGGAAAGTCCCACTTCTCCTGGAGCATCTGAAAAGTGGCAGCCCTATTTAGGTCTGGGCCACAGATGTCTTCCACAGTTTGAATGCCCTTCTCATTTCGTTGTTTCCAAAGCACTCTCTTCCTGTCTATAGTGATATGAGGTTCTGCTAGAATGGTACCAGGAGAGGAGAGTGGGTCCAGGACCAGTTTAGTGTGCACATAGTGCCATGTTTTCCTAGATGCCACCACTGTGGGTGGGGTTAAGGTCCTAGAAGGTAGAAGTATGTGGAGGGACTCAGTCCTTATTGGGGTGGGAGGAAATATGTTTTTGTCATGTGTTGCTTGATATGGACCCACTGTGGCGTAAGGGAGGAGTTGATAGGGAACTAGTGGACAGTTTGTGCCACCTGAAATGCCTATTTATACCCCTCCATCCATGGGAGGTTCAACCCCTGTGGCTCCAATAAGCTCGAAGTTTAGAGCAGTTGAAGCAGGGTTTGGAACCCTCCCATAGGAAGTCCTCCATCAGTTTATCTATGGGTAGGAACCACTGTTTGGGAGAGAGATGGGTATATGAGCTAACAGGTAGTGAAACCTGGGAGCGGACACCATCTTTATGGCAGCTATCTTTCCTACAAGGGGAGTTTGAGCATCTTCCACCTATCCAATTCGGTCTTAGTGACAGCCAAAAGAGGTGTATATTAGCATTCCATAGGCTCTCTAGCTTAGGAGTGAGTTGGATGCCCAAATAAGTAATACCAGTGGGGCCCAGGAAGTCCAAAGTTCAGTGTTATGTGCTAGGAGCAGTGTTTATTAAGAGGAAGCATTTCAGTCTTGGCCTGATTAAGCTTCCGGCCGGAGTAGGTGATAAAGGAGTCAAGAAGGGTCAGTAGATGGGGCACCAAGAGTTGGGCATCAGCCAGGAGAAGGAGTAAGTCATCAGCATACATAAGAGTGGGTACTCTGTGTCCCTCACTTTGATCCCATGGATTTCTGGGTGTTGCCTTATAGCTGCTGCTAACAGCTTGACAGCCAGGACAAATAAGAGGAGAGATAAAGGCAACCTTGCCTGGTCACTCATTCAAGTAGGAAATAAGGGTAGACCATGGAGCTGGTGGTGACCCAGGCCGTTGGGTTACTATAAATAGCCTGCACCCTGGTTTTAAACCCTTCACCCACTCCCAGGTGGGATAGGACCGAGTAGAGGTAGTCCCACTCTAGAGAATCAAAAGCCTTCTTGAAGTATACTGCTATGGTTGCAGCTGGAATAGTCAGCTGTCAGGCTGTGTACATAAGGTTCATCAGTGTTCTAAGGTGGTCAGTGCTATGTTGGCCTGGAACAAATCCCACCTGGGAGGGGTGAATGAGGTGGGTAATGGGGACTCAGCCTCATGGCCAGGACCTTGGCATATATTTTACTGTTGAAATTTATAAGTGATATTGGACGGTAATTACCAGGGTTGGTAGAATCTTTACCCTTCTTGGGGATAACCACACTTGTTGCCTCTTGAAGAGAGGGCAGTGCCCCTCACTTCAGCTTCCTGAAATACCTCTGTGAGTGGGGTGATTCCTGGGGCTGGGGCCTGGTAGAAGTCTGCAGTATATTCATCACTCCCTGGGGATTTACCAAGAAGGAGACTCTTAATAGCAGTGCCCACTTCCTCCTGTGTGAATGGGGCTTTTAGCTCAAGGGTCTGTCGTGGGAACAGTGTGGGAGGTGCAGACTATTAAGGGAAGAGCTGAGTGCAGGGACCACCTCTGAGTGTGTGGTGGAGTGGAGTTTCCCATAGAAGCTGCCATAATCCCGTTTATTGCCTGTGGTGTGGTAGCCACATTCCCTAGGGTGTATTTCAGGCAAGGGATGTGTTGGCTGGTCTGTTGGTAGGCCAGCACCTTACCCCTTATCCCCACCTTCCCAAAAGGTGTGCTGGAGTCAAGGATAGCAACCTGCACTTTTCTGTTTAGCAGTTGGTGAATCTCAAAGCGTAAACCAAGGATTGACCTCCCAATAGGGGAGCTAGGGAGGGAAGGGCAGTACCTCAAACCCGATTCAGCTAGTGTTAGCTGCTGTTCCAGGTCTAGTAGGTGCTGTTCACATTCTCTATGCTTGGCTGCTGTATACCCCATAATACTACTCCTCATGGTGGCCTTAAAGGCCTCCCAGGTGTTCCCTGCTGAGGTGTCAGAGGGAGGGTTGTGAGCTAGGAAGTGAGGCCTCATTTTTGGTCAGAGGTTAAAGTCTGGATCCCTCATAAGGAGGGCATCCAGTCTCCACTAGCAAGATGGAGAGGAAAAGGCCCCATTGTATTAACAACTGGATGGGTGCATGGTCTGAGATAACCCGTGGGAGGATGGCTGCATCAAGAACATTGTACAATAGAGTTGGGACATCAGCCAGTAGTCTAGCCTACTATAGGAAGAGTTGGACTCAGAGTGAAAAGTGCAATCTCTGGCCTGGGGTGGAAAAGTCTACATCGTCAGTGAGGCGTTGGTCAGTTATCAGTTACTGAAGAGCCCGAGCACCTCTAAGGTGGGCTTCCTTGCCATTATCATTCCTGTCCAAGGAGGGACCAACATTAGATTGAAATCTCCACCAATGAGTGGGGTACAATTGGAGGGCAGGAAGGTAGTGATGTTATCAGCCAAAACATGAAAGAAATGGGGTTATCAGTGTTAGGGGCATATATACTGCACAATGCAATGGGGCATGTGGGGATACCATATGTGGCCAGTACCCATCTGCCATCTAGATCTGCAGCAGAGTCAGTCGGGTCCATTGCAGTGATTTATGCAGGAGGATAATCACTCCGTGTTTCCTTGTAGGAGCATTCGAGTGAACCTCTTGGCCTACCCAGTCCTTCAGCATCATGGTGTTGTCAGTTTTGGTCAGTGTGGTTTCTTGAAGGAAGGCCACCTTATATTTCAGGTGCTTAAGATGGGAGAGGACTTTTTCCTCTTTATGGGGGACTTAAAACCCAGCACATTCCATGTATGAAATGGTGTCTCAGCCATATTGGGGTGGTGCCATCCCAATCGTGTATGCACTCCTAGGTAGATATAGGGAGAGAGTGAGGCAGATTTCAAGTTTGGGTCCTCTAGGTGAAGCAAGTAAGGATTGTCTCTAGTGATCAATGAGAATAGAGGAGGAGAGTGGGTCTTATCTGGCACCCTTTGTGATCTGGAGATAAAGGCAATGTCAGAGGGACAGCTACATGCTAACCTGGTAGAACCTAACTTCTACTAGCAATGTATGAACAGTACAAACAGTAAAACAACCTGTGTAACTGATAACAGAACAAGAAAAGTAAAATCCTGATGAGGACAAAAGCTGCACTCAGCCAGCTGGATCCCCAGCCAATGGCATTTGCAGCCGTACCTATGGGGGAGGTGAATAGCTAGGGCAATCCAAGGACCAACTTGCCCTTGCCAGTAGTAGCACCACCAATACCCAGTTCAGAAACTCAGATTATGGCTAGAGCAGTAGGGAAAATATTAAGATCCTTTGCTGTGGCTGCTTACCAGACCTAAAGGAAATCTTGATTTCCTCAATAGCTTCAGGGGGACTGAAGCCATGATCAGAAATGCTGGAGGAGTTATTACTCATTCCATCCCCCACCATAGTGGTGGGAGGGTAGGAAAGAAAGGGCAGGAGGCCCTGAAATACTCCCACTGGGGAACTATTAAAGCACTGGGCAAAGGAGGGCTTGTACCTGTGGTCGGAATCTGGCAAGGTGAAAAAGAGAGAAGTGGTAGCTTCCTTGATACGATCGATGAACCTCTGATCATTAAGGAAGGATGTTATGCCTCCTTGGGAGGTAGTGTGAGGCACCTGGGAGCGTGCCCTAAGAGGAGAGGAGGGTATGGGTGAGCATAGTCAGTAAGGGTACAATAACTTCCATCAGAAATGATGGTACAGTATCCCATCTCACCCCCACTCACCTCTAGAACATAAACCAAATGTTTACATATTAATAACATACATGCTTACAAATATCCTAAAAGGAAGAGTGTCTTTGGGGTCAGGTAGGAAACTATGCTGCCCTTCTTAACATCCCTATATCTAGAGTCAGAAAATACCAATAGGCTCCTCTCTACCCACATTCCCCTTATCCATTCCAGCTACTCTCAAATGACACTAGACCAGGTAGGCACTTATCTGTAAGAAGAGCTCAGACAGGGAGCACATTGAGCGGTAACCTCTCTCCATCATCTTCTGTTAGGAACTGCAGACACTCCTGGGGCCAGGCCCAAGTCCACGGGTGAAGTTACCGCTTCTCCCAACTTCTCCCAATGTCTGTAGCGATTGTCCAGGAGCTCCGTGGCTCTTCAGTCTCCTAGTCTGCATAATCGGAGCAGACAGGTCCATTTAACTGAGTAACTCTTCAGATACGCTCTGGTTATATGGCACAAGTGGAGAGAAATTATTCCTGGAGAAGTTTGAACTTGTACTCCGTTCTTGTGGTTCCTTTGCTGGGCCTCTGGGTCAGGAGACTTCACTGCTCCTCTGGCCCGCCTCTGTCCTGCAGATACGAACATATGAACATATGAAATTTGCCAGCAGATAAAGGCCTAGAGGTCTATCAAGTCTGCTCGAATGTGCAGCTAGCACTTTATTCTGCAGCTACCCCTCCTGCCACCTTTTCCTTCATAGATGCTCCTGTCTAGCATGGGAGGTGGAGGGGGTCACTTGCAGATTTTGGATAGGCGAGGTTCCAGTTCTTTTTGGGTCCAGTGGTTTTCTCAGTTTCCTCTGCCACAGTGTGTTGATCCTTTTTAAGGGAGATCTTGATCCAAGTGGGAAGCTCAGGTGAATCCTGATGCTTTCCGGGAAGGGCTACAGCTCCGGTTGTTAGAGGGGACCAAGTTACATTAATGTAGTCCAGCAGCCTCCGCATAAAGAATTGGTGATGGGTCCCATTGTAGGTTATTTTAGGACTGCTGGATACCTCAAGAGTAAAAGGGACTTGTAGCTCATGGAGGTGCCTCCGTGCCTCTGTGTAGGCCTTCCTTCTAGCAGCCAGCTCCTTGAATAATCTTGGAATATCATTATGCAGTGCCCACACCATATCAGGGTGCAAAGCTCTGTGGCCCTGGCTTGTATGGCTTCTTTTTCTGCAAAGCTGAGGATGCGAGCTAGGATGGGCCTGGGTCTGTCTCTGGAGGCAGGCATCTGTTGCAGTGAGCTGTGCACCCACCAATAACTATTCTGGTGGTGGGTGGCAGATGCAGAAGCTCCAGGAGGGCCTACTAGAGGAAGTTTACTGCTCTGCCTTCTTCACAGCCTTCTGGGAAGCCCAGGAGCCACAGATTATTGTGGCGGTTCCTATTTTCAATATCGCCCATCTTATCTTGCAGTTGTTTGATTTGGGCTGCCTGCTCCTCATGGATGTACAGTGCCATTGCAGGGCCTCCTCGTGGACTTCAACTATTTGTTCAGTATGACCCATCCTGGCATCCAGTTGCTGTAGCGTGCCAGTTGCAGTGTTAGCGACCATCGTTACTGCATCAATCCTGTTCATTACTGAGGCAAACATGTCTCTAATTGAGGGATCTCTGCCTCCTGATTGTGTGCACCATGTGGTCCAACGCTCAGCAGGTTCGTAACAAAAAACAAGTGTACTGTCATAGCTTGCAGCGTATTAGTCCAATGTTCTATCAGCAGATAGGAAGGCTTCACACAGCTTCTGACTATATTTAAGGTACTCAGTTCTTCCGTAGGGTAGCTATTAGATGGTTTCTAAGTTCCATGATAGCAGCACAAACAATTAAGGCTTAATTTTGTTTGTTGGCTAAGCTACACCTTATTTATGTTTTTTAACACATTAGCCACTGTCTGTGACTACTTACCTTACAATTAATAAAGTATTTTGCTGCTTTTTATGTAGCTGTGTATTTTGTATAATATAGTAAATGGTATTGCTCTTATTCTGGTATTGATCTTTCAGTCTTTGTAGACTAAATATGTTCCTGCTTCTTTTCATAATTGCTGTGATTTTAAGGGGATTTAGTGTGCTAGTGTGTTTGAATGTGGGGGTGACTCGTGTGTATATAGGGATGCAAGCTTTGTATTTTGTTGTTTTAAAATGCAAGTGTGAGACCACTTGGGGTATGCTGGACAAACAGTAAAATTGCTGGTCCATGACCATACAAATCAACTGTGTAATTAAATGCAAATATGCAAATCCACAATGAAAGCTTTATTTAAAAACATTTACTTTCAACTCATAGCTATTTGCTGGTTGCTGGCAGCAGGACGTGGAAGTAGTAGTAGTAGTAGTAAGTAGTAATGATTTTATTCATATATATTCATATATATAATGAACAAGGTAAAACAATCCCATTGAGTACATAAACACACTCATTTTCAAGGGACACCTTATAAAATACGGTACCTGGTTACAATATAAAAGATACAAAACAAATAAACATATACAACAAAAACAACCATAATACAATAAATAAATACCATATATCAGACAATCATAATTACATAAAATTCACCCATTCTGTAGATTCTCACAGCAATCATGCAATTTCATACTTTGCCCATGATACCAAGATTTAATTTTTGTCCAACTTACTTTACTACAATAACTTATCAAATCTGAGCAAACTATTCCAAACTTTGGGGCCCATATAAAATAATGTTGCACATCCATTTTTGTTCTAAACTTTGGAACTATGAATTCTATATTGGGCTGATCTTAAACCCCTCATTGAACATTTAATTTTAAATCTTTCACTATATATTCAGGTAATTTATTTTCAAAAACCTACATACCACCTTAGTTATATGCTGTTTTCTCCTAATGTATAAGTGATCCCAACCTATATTTCTATACAGCTCACAATGATGCGTGTGTTTATGCAAACCTGTAATATACCTAGCATTTTATATATACCATATCTAATTTTTCAAATCAACCTTATTACGCCTCTCATAAATTACATCTGCATAATCAATCACTGGCACTAACATTGTATTAATCACATGCAGCCTTATGTCCTAGAGAAATTACTTCTTATTCTATACAACATTCCTAACTTTTGCCCCAATCTTTTAACTAAATTGTTTATGTGAACAGACCATTTACAATGCACATCCAACCATAACCCTAGATATTTATACTCATCAACTTTCTGTAAGGTAGAACCATCCCTCACTTTTATATCCAATAAGTTCAACTGTAATTTTTCACTTTATTGTCTAAACAACATTGTTTTAATTTTACTAGTATTCAATATTAATTTTTAGTAATAAATTTATAAATATAGCCTTTGTTGTGGATTTGCATTTGCACATTAAATTACCCAGTTGAACGGTATGGTCACAGTTTACCTGAATGCTCTCCACACTTGGATTTTGCGACTATTCTGAGTTTTAGCCAGCCTCCAAAGAAGACCGCCCTGCACCACAGTGAAAACCCTTCTTGCTTTTTGTGTGGGACATGCCACTATCTATATAAAAGTACTATATTTTCATTCTGGGAGTCACATGATGCGCCTGGAGGAGTAGCGCAGTCTTTCGGTCTCCCTCCCGCTAGTGAACCTGCAGTTATATTTAAAAATTTCTCGTTTTCCTTGTCTAGCCCTTTCTTAAAGCTTCGAGATTACAGTGACTTGTTTATTTTGGATTTTGGCTTCCCACGAAGTATGGAAGGCTCAGATCAGGAGCTAGAAGCCAAGCGGCCTCGCCGGAGCTCATCGCCGTCAGCAGTACAAGAAGAATTAACTCCGCAAAATCTATAACGACTTATCTACAATTAAAGAGACGCTGTTTAAACTGATTGGACGAGGTGGCAGATTTCAAGCGGGCTGACCCAGCTAGCCCATCGGGTGACGGACGCTGAAGCCAGGATCTCCTCCATTGAGAGAACCATGGATAAAAACGGCCCTGCCATTGTAGATTGCAAGAGAATGATCGCTAAATTTGAGGACCGCTCTGGAGGACCTTGAGGGAGAAGCAGGCGCATCAACCTAGTCCTGCTGGGGCTCCCGAGGAGAAGAGGAGCCAACACAGTTCTTTTTTACAGAAATTTTGAAGAAGTCAATAGGGCTTCGCCTAATGGGCCTGATTACGTTATTGAGAGGGGCATCGTGCCCTAAGGGCTAAACCTCCTGCTTCGAACCGCCGAGACCCATAATCTTCAAGTTGTTAAATTATCTTGACCGAGAACACATTCTGAAGGAAGCAAGAAGATTAACTGTTATTTTGTGGGAAGGAAGAAGATTACGGCTAGTCCCGACCTAACTTGGAAGGTGAGGCAGGCTCGAGCAAGCTTTAGACCCATTACCTCAAGCTGTGTGCATGGGCATTCGGCATCGAATGTTATACCCAGCCAAACTAGAGGTCACGTTAAAAAGACGGGATCAAGCACTTCGACTCTGCAGAAGAGTCCTTAAAAACACTCACGACCTCACTGCCAGATCTGTTCCCAAAAGATGAAGACCTCTGGGCTTTTCACTTACTCGGGAGTTAACAATCCGGATGGACTAATTAGCGAAGCATCTAACTGAATGATCCATCATGAACTCTACCTAGGACCTTGCTAGCTGTATTCCCTTTGGGTTTTATTTTTTGTGCATTATTAATGCTTGGTATTTTGGGGCTTATAAGAAGGACTTTTAGTCATTTTTTTCTCTACATTTTGCAGGGCCTCATAAGTTTACTCCAGAGACAAGTGTACTAGCAACTGCCACATGAGGGTGCTCTTGGACTGTTTTATTTTCTTGAGTCATTTGTCTAAGCCACAAGATTGCATATTTTAGGCTATGACTCTGTGATTGTGTTTCGCTGGCTAAGCGAGGAACCCAAGCAGTATTTGATGTAGGCTAGCAAGGATATCCTTGGAATTACAGTTTTATTGTTGTCATAGCTTAATCATCTAGGTAGCAACTAGATTACTGAATAACTCACTAGGTAAAGTGAGATTTGAAGCGAAACCAGGCTTTTGTTATTTTGTATAGCATTTGAACTTTAGTCCTGTTTCACTAGTTAGTGTGACTTAGTAGTTTAAGCACAATTTTTCTCATACTTCCTATGATATATAGCCCTTGATCAACAGGTGGGGACAGGAGATGCTGTAGTGTAGAAGAGGCTACTGGTAATTTACCTCACGTTTTATCTCCTTGCTCCCCTCATGTTCGGTTCTCAATACATCTTGGGGTCATGTTTAATTGTCCGGTCCGCCACATATCCTATATTTTAAGCACCGATCAGGTGATAGTTTTTCTTAGCAGAAAGGTTTTCTATTGTATAAAGTAGAATTTTCTAAGATTTCATTTATGTTCTTAAGGTATTCCTTTAGTGTAGGTGAAAGACTCCAGAGTCAGTATCCATGGATTTGATGGCACTTTTTCCAGGGGGCGCCCACCTCTATGTCGTACCATGGACCAGAGTTTGAGGATTTGGCTTTGGGCCAGGGGGTTGTCTTAAGGGGGTTTAGGAGGGGAAGGACCCTTTGCGGTGGTGGAACTTGGGTGTTGTTGTATTAGTTTTGTTAGATTATGGTTAGGAGGGGGCAGCTATCCAAACTTCTTCCACAAGTAGGTTAAATTGGGTCTGGCTAGCATTTTGAATATTTTTCATGGAACATCAAAGGGGAAGAGATAACCGAAAAAATTCATTATATTAAACCACTTGGCTCAATTTAGTCCATCAATAGTTTTTCTTCAAGAAACTCATGTACTCTCGATCGGCTCCACCATTTTAGGAAAAATGGGTGAGCCAGGTATTCGATGCTGGGTATTCCTCAGTACATAGATACATAGATACATAGACAGTGTCGGCAGATAAGGGCCTATGGCCCACCTAGTCTGCCCATTTGAGCTTGTAAGTTCAGTTTGTTTTCCTAAAGTCTGTTTCCCTTACCCTGACCTCTAGAATTTCTTTATGTCTATCCCATGCATTCTAAATCCGTGATTGTTTCAGCCCCACCACTTCTCTGGCAGGGTGTTCCACTTGTCCACCACCCGTTCTGTGAAGAAATTCTTTCTCATGTTTCCTCTGAATCGTCCTCCCTCCAACTTCATCCCATGCCCTCTAGTCCTGAAACATCTTTTTCGCTTAAAATAGTGTTTTCCTGCACCCTGTTCCTCCCTGTAAGATACTTGTATGTCTCTATCATATCCCCTCTCCTCCTCTCCTCCAGGGAGTACATGTTCAGTTCCTTCAACCTGTCTTCAAAGGACTTGTGATGCAACCCATGCACCATCTTTGTTGCCCTCCTCTGAACCTTCTCTACCCTGTCTATGTCCTTACATGAGGTATGGTCTCCAGAACTGTACACTGTACTCCAGGTGGGGCCTCACTAGTGTCTTGTATAGCGGAATTATGACCTCCCTTTTCCTGATGGTGATGCCCCTGCCTATACATCCCAGCATCCTATTTGCTTTACCTGATGCCTTGTCACACTGTTTCCCTACCTTGAGGTCATCAGAGATGACAACCCCAAGATAACCTTTCCTGCTTGGTGCATGCTATATCCTCACCCCCAACTGATATATTGTGCCAGGGTTTTTGTGCCCCATATGCATTATCTTGCACTTCTTTGCATTGAATTTCAACTGCCAAACCCTTGACCATTCTTCAAGTTTCTGCAGGTCCTTCTCATTCTGTCTACACCCTCTGGTGTGTCTACTCTGTTACAGAGCTTTGTGTCATCAGCGAACAGTGAAATTCTGCCTTCTAGATCCTGTGTAATGTCACTGATGAAGATGTTGAATAGGACCGGTCCCAGCACTGATCCCTGTGGTACCCACTGGTTACTCTTCCCTCTGTGGAGTGACAGCCATTTACCACCACCCTCTGTGTCCTGCCACCCAGCCAGTTACCTACCCACCACACTACTGTCCTGCCCCACCCATATTCCCCAGTTTGTGTAATAGTCTTCTATGTGGCACAGTGTCAAAGGCCTTGCTGAAGTCCAGATAGGCCATGTCCACTGCCCTCCCTGATCCACCTCCTAGTCACCAGTCAAAAATTCAATGAGGTTGGTCTGACATGACTCCCCTGGTGAAACCATGCTGCCTTGGGTCCTGTAGTCCATTGACAACCAGATGTTCCACCAATCTCTCCTTCAGTAGTGCTTCCATGATCTTTCCCACTACCGAGGTGAGGCTGACTGGTCTGTAGTTCCCTGCTTCCTCTTTGTTCCCACTTTTGTATAAGGGGACTACATCTGCTGTCCTCAGTCTTTGGGTACCTCCTGTTTCCAGTGATTGGCTGAACAGGATAGCCAGAGGTTCAGCCACCACCTCTCTTAGTTCTTAAGGACCCTGGGTGCACCCCATCTGGCCCCATTGCTTTATCAGCTCTTATTACTTCCAGTTCCTTCAGGACCCTTCTCGTAAAGGGACTTGTGTCCATTTCTGCACCATTCTCACCCCTTGTACTCTTCAGACCCATTACCCCTCTTCCTTAGTAAAGACTGAGCAGAAATACCTGTTCAATATGTCAGCTTTATTGTTGTCATCCTCCACGAGGCTCCCATCCTCCCCTTCAGTCTCACTATCCCTCCCTTTGTCTTTCTTTTTTCACTTATGTACCTGTAAAGGTTTTGTCCCCTTACCCACTGATTTTCTAACGTGTTCTTCTGTCTGAGCTTTGGCTTCCTTACTGACTTCCCTGCCTCCTTTGTTTCTCCTGGTACTTCTCCCTATCCCCTTCTGCCTGTGTCTTTTTGTATTGCCTGAATGCAATCTTTTTGGCTTTCACTTTCTTTGCTACCTCTTTGGAAAACCATAATGGTCTCCTCTTCCTTTTCCTCTTGCTAACCTGCTTAATGCATAATTCTGTTGTTCTTATAATCCCCATTTTAAATACTGCCCACTGTTCCTCAACCCCTGATTCCTGTCCCATTCCCTTAATGCCTCTTTCAAGTATCTCCCATTTTCCCAAAGTCTGCCCCTAAAATCCAGGATACGTGTTTTTGTGTGGTTTGGTTCTGCTCTTCTGTGATTTCAAACCACAATGACTGGTGGTCACTGTTACCCAGGTGCTCCCCACTGTTACCCCATCACACTGTCCCTGTTTGTGAGCACAAGGTCAGTATTGCCTTCTGCCGAGTTGGTTCCATGACCAGTTGCTTGAGGAAGGCACCCTGAAGGAGTCCAGGATAAATCTGCTCCTAGTTGATGCTGCTGCTGGGACGCTCCAGTCCACATCTGGTATATTGAAGTCTCCAACCAGTACTACCTCACCTTTGTCTGCCATCCGTTGGATGGCTAACATCAACTCCCTATCTGTTTCTTCCTCCTGGGCTGGTGGTCTATAGACCACACCTTGCGGATGGCTGGCCCCATTTTCCTTTCCAGCTTAACCCACAGTATCTCTCCCCATTTTGTTCCTCCTGGATCTGTGTGGCCCTTATATCATTTTTCACATACAGTGCCCTCCTCCTCCCTTCCTGCCTGCTCTGTCTCTCTTCTGAATATGTTGTAGCCAGGTATGGCCATCTCCCAGTCATGGTTATAATACACCAGGTTTCAGTGATGGCCACAATGTCCAGGTCTGACTGTACCATGACAGCCTCCAGATCTTCCATCTTGTTGCTAAGGCTCCTGGCATTTGCACATGGCTTTCCATGATTTGACCTCCCTAGACTGCTTCACTGTTCTACTCCAGCCCCTTCCTTGGTTGTCATTTATCCCTGGTTCTCCTTTCTGTTTGCCCTTCTGCTGAATTTTGCCCTTTTCTGCTTATCCACCTTTTGGACACTAATCTCCATCTTTTGCACACTGCTTTGCAGAGATAGCCACTCCTCTGGTTCATTGGTTCCACTACTAGCTGTGGGGTGACCAAGTAGGTACCGTCCTTGCTGGCCTCACCCCTTTGCTAGTTTAAATGCTTGTCAATGTAGCATTTAAACTTATCATTGAGTGCTTGGATTCCCTCTCAGGATGGATGCAGGCCGTCAGGCTTGAACAAACCTCCATCCCTCCAGGTGGGTCCCCAGTCACCAATGAATCCAAACCCTTCCTCACAGCACCAGTTCTTCAACCATGAGTTAAAGTTCCTGGTGCATGCACTCTATGTTCTCCTTGCCTCTCACAGGTAGTACTTCTGAGAAAGTGACAGAAGTAGCTACTTGTGAGACCCTCCCCGTTTCCTAAACTCTTCCTGAACTTCCTTTGGCTCCCCATTTGCCAAGTCATTAGTACCCTAGGTGGATAATGACATCCAGCTCACCCTCCCATCTTGCCTTCCCAGTGATCCCCAGTATCTTCCTTCCATCCCTCCATGCCGTGGCACCTGGTAGGCACCTCACCTCCCTGTCCTCCCTCCTGTGTTCCTAGCTGGATCCCTCTTACGATGGAGTCCCCACCAGGATCTCCTCCTCCTCTGAGGTCCACTGCTTTCCCCACTGAGGTCACCTCCTTGCCAACCTCCACATCCTTTCCTTCCACTTCCCTGGGTACCTCTGTTTGGTTGTCCCTATTGCCAGTGTGGCATATGAGTTCTTGGAGAGGAATAGGATCTGGGATGTGCCTCTGCCTGACTGTCTTAACCCTCCCTGAGCCACTGTCATCCAAGTGCTCCTCGTTCTCGGCATCCTTTGAGGCAGCTGCATTGGACTGGGTGGTCCCTGGAGTCAGGGGTGGCCATTTTGGTGGTGAGGGGTTCCTTTATCCTGTCTGAGACAATTTCTGACCTGAATGGCAGATATGTTTTGTCCTGGGCAGACTCGGGGGGCGAGTCTAGTGCTGGGATCAGTATATGGCCCCAGCCTAGAGACGCCATCTTTTTACCCAATTGGCATGAGTTTCAGCCTCCTTCAGAGATGTTCCAATGATCTTGGGGAGATTGAACTTGGTCCAGTCTAACCGCCTGGATCACTCTTGGTATAATGGTGCGCATCCCCCGCCCAGAGAGCGTTAGTAGAGTTTACATCATCGCTGGGCCTGATGGATCTCTTGAGAATGTATAACTCTACCACTAGAGATTATACCTTTTTTCGCCGGGTCCATAAAACCTACTCACGGATCGATTATTTCCTGGTTAGCCAACAATGCTTGTCCTATGTTGAAGAGGCATCAATCTTAACTCGGGTAATCTCAGATCACTCTCTCATTAAACTCCGTTGTTCTCCTTGGCTCACTCCACCAAGATCCTATTCATGGTCTTTAAATAATGCTATATTAAAGGACACCCAGACATTAGCTCATTTTCAAGTGTTTATGGTCAACTCAATTAAGACCAACTGGGGTCTATTAATGCAGCAGACCAAGCTTGGGCCACTCTTAAAACTATTTGGAGGGGGAGCGATACGGATAGCTTCAGTACATAAAGTGAAAAATAACCAGCTATTAACAAATTGTTTAAAGAAAATTAGTTCATTGGATGCTATAGATGAGAATCTAAGATCGGAGGATCAAGAGCAAGAGTTGACTACCCTAAGGGCATGGTATGCTAATACTTTGAGTGAGAGAGTTGCAAACTCGACTTCAGACTAAACCGCATACCTAGGCCAGGGTAGTAAAGCCGGAAAATTATTGGCATGGTTGTTAAAGCAAAGAGCTGCTGCTAAATGGGTGTCAGCCTTAGGCATCCTGAAACGGATAAGTTGATTACAGATCCCGAGGGCGTATTGAGTATTTTCTTCGATTTTACAAAACCTATATTCGAGCCAACCGCTTTCACCACAGAGTGAAAGTAAATGTGCAAATTTTTGACTAATATCTCTTTTTCTCAAATGTCTGAGGACTTCAAGCAGATGTTAGTTGTTCCATTTCAAATGAGGAGATAGAGAGGTTATCGACTCACTAAAATTGGACAAAGCACTCGGTCCAGATGGGTTCACACCTTTTTTCTTTAAGTTGTTCAAGGAAAGTGTGATACGGTTATTAAAACCAACTATATACCTTCTGGTATGAGCAAGGGATTAGAGACAAGAGCCCTCTTTGAAGCTAGGATAATTTTGTTACCTAAACCTGGTAAACCTTCAGATTTGGTCGGGTAAATTTAGGCCAATCTCTTTATTAAATATAGATGTAAAGATCTATGCTAAGATTCTGGCCAATAGGTTAAAATCAGTGTGGCTTGGAACTGCTGAGTCCTGAACAGGCTGGATTCGTGGCAGGCCGCTCTTGCTGACCATTTCAGGAAATTATTTTATTTAATTTCTGTGTCTACGAACCTGATATGGAAGCATCCTTGGTTTCATTATTGCAAAAAGCATTGGATCGAGTAGAGTGGGCCTTTATGTTTGCAACACTTGCTAAATTTGGTATTCGGATAGATTTATACAGTATATTTGGATCCTCTATTTGTGTATCCGCCTGTTAGAATTCAAGGCAAAAATTTAATCTCAGCTGCTTTCCCTTTATTGAGGGTACGAGACAAGGTTGTCCTTTGTCGCCATACTTATTCAATTTGTATATTGAACCTCTAATAAGAACTATCAAATTGAATCAGTCAATCCAAGGGATTTGTATAGGAGACCTGGAATTTAAGTTATCAGTATTCGCAGATGATTTATTGTTGCATGTCCGGAATACAACAACTTCCTCCTCATTTGCTTCACTTAATTTCCTGTTTTAGCGTATTTTCGGGTTATAATCTAAACAAGAGCAAAACAACGGTTTACTCACTTTCCCTACCTTCAGAAAAGTTGGTGCCTCTCTAGGACTACAGTGGCAGACAAAATCTCTAGCTTATCTAGGTATCCAGATTTGAGAAATCTAGAGGAATGGCAAAATTAAATTTGAAGCCCCTATTCAAATCCATTAAGGAAGACTTAGAGAGGTGGTCGAAACTTCCATTGACCTTCTCGGGGAGGATCAACACAATTAAAATGATGGTTCTACCTAAAATCTTCTACCCTCTCTTCAATCTAAATGTGCACTCTCTAGGTCCTTCTTTAGTCCGCTCTACAAATGTTGCTCAGATTTTTAGTGGAAAGGTAGACCCCGCAGGGCCTATTCTAAACTTTGCTCTCAACGGAAAACAGGAGGTCTCCAGTTACCAGATTTTTATACTTATTATTTAGCAATTCACGAAGTAGGTCGCTCTGTGGTTCGAAAGCAGAAGTTTCTTCCCCGGACTTGACCTTGATCGAAAGTGATTTCTAGTGAGGTCAATTTGGATTTGGAATCTCTTATACATTTCATGGTCTAAGGTTCCTACTTAGTCAGAAATACTCCATTCGGATGGGATATCAAGGCTATGCATCAGCTTTATTCGAGATTAAATATTTCCATGTATTTGATTTATCTCAACCCTTTGAGAAATCCAATATTTTAATAGGTAATCAGCACATTAAAAGGTTTTGACTGACTCTCCTCAAACTTCAGATTTGGATTTTTACTGGGGCAATTCTATGTATCCTCTCTCTGTTTTGGTTGAAAATTTGGGGTGAAACTCTCGGTGTTTGCTGCAATTGTTTCAAGTTCAAAGAAGCATTAGGTTTTTCCTACTAAAAGGTAAAAGGTCTGAAGAGACAGGGATACTATTGAGAAAGTTGTGTGACCTCGCTCATCTGGTAATGCAGTTTCTAAAATTTACAAGTATATTTTAACAAGATTGGATTCTAAGATATCCCTGTCCCCTTATTGGGAAATAAACCTGTCTATGGGATGGACGGAGGAGATTTGGGAGAAAATCTGGGTCGATCTCTATTCTTGTATTAAACAAGATAGATTGAGAGATACCCAGTTTAATTTATTGCACAATCTATATTATTCCCCGCTAAACTGTCTAGGTTAAATAGACAGTGTTCCTGGTTTGCAAGGACTGGGGATCCCTTAGCTACCACCTTTCACAAAATTTGGTCCTGCCCAAAAAAGCGGTTGTGGCAGTCGGTCAAACGCTGGCTGGGCCGCATTGTGATTTATCGGCCTTTTTAATGTAGATGCTTGTATATTTGGGATGTACGCCCAAATTCCATCTAACACCAAAAGTGCCAAATGGCAATGGTAGCTTCTGTTACTAAATTATTAATTCTTCGTCACTGGCGGATGATTGGGCCCCTCATTTAAAGAATGGTGGGATGAATTCTTGAATGCACTAAATTCGGAAAGGTCAGTGTTAACTTGCTTTAATGTATCAGGTAAATTTAAAAAGTGCTGGGGTAGTCTCTTTCAGAGTCTGAAGGATAGATACGGTTATTAGTAGAGGAGCTTCCTCCTTTACAACTTCCTTCCATTCTCTACTCTCCTTTTCCTCTCACTTTCCGTCCTACTATCCTTTTTCTTTTTTCACCCTTTTATCCATTGCATTAATACCTTTATTTATTTTCTTCAGTAATTGGAAGCCCGAGGCTATTTTGATTTCTGAGTTTCTCTTCTCCCATATAGTCTAGGTTGCTAGCTATTACTATGACTGATTTAGGGCTAATAAGGTATTAGATTTGTATTTCATGTATATTGGATAGCTGCTGGGGGTTGAGGTTAAGGGTAAAGGGTATTGGGTGTATTTTATTCTGACTTTTTGTCATATTTTGGTTATGTATCTTGTATTTTGTATGATGTATGTTGTGTGTTATATTCTTTATCCTTATAATAAAATGAAGTTATTTGCAAAAAAAAAAGTACTATATTTTAGAACACACAAACTGTCAAAATCAAAAAGAAAAACATCAGTAGAATCAGTGTGTGACAGGGTGATTTTTAAAAAAAATCCACAGTGACAACTGACAACTCTTTCAGAGGTGTGCTAGGGTGAGCAAGTTTAAAAAATAAAAGGCAGCAGTCCCTATTTTATTTTTTAATATAGCCCATATGGCTATACAAGGAGAAGGGGAGATTCATCTCCTGGAAATCTCAACTAATCTTGGCTGATTTTTCTCATGTTCATCTGGCAGTGATATGCTAACTGGGCTGAACAATCTAACATGCCGATGTCACTTTTTGTTAGGTAGTGAAACCATGAATGAATGTGCCATATTTTTATTTAAAAACTGAAAATATTATCACTCAGCCTATTATGAGTGATCCAACTGTCCTACAGAGAAAACACCTTTCCACGCTCCAGTGAGAGTGCCACCTATGCATAACAGCTGATTATTTTTGTGCCATGTTTATGTGCAGCCAAACATAGAAGAAATTCCCATTCTAGTTTTGATTTCTTCTGTTTGGCTACACATTAACCCTATGTAGAAGTGCAGATATCTAAGCCCCATAGCTGCACACTGTATACTGTCACTACAGAGACACCAGTACACCGAATCCCCACAGCGAAACCTCCACCATGCCTATATTGCAGAGACAGGGGTTTGTGTCAAGACACTTTAGGGTGATTGGGTAAATATCTAACTCCACTGTCTGTGTGACATGGAGTTAGATATTTATAGTAGGGGGTGCAGGGGCACAGCCCCCTCTCTGTGCTGCAGTGTTGATGGTCGGTTTGTGGTCACAGCATAGTTGGGGGGTGTTGACAGGGTCCTGGCACTGTTGTGCTGGTGTCATAAATCTGCTGCACACTAGTCTAGAACTGGGACTGGACTTGGTAACAGGTAGGAGAACTGACCTCAGGAGAGGTGTCCATGTCTAAACTCAGCCCCTGATCAACCCTCACAGTTATACTCAGCAGGGCACCCAGCTTAGCCTTTCCAGGAGTAATTTTATCAGCAGTCCAAATTCCATTGACCTGTCTGCTCAATGGACTCAGCGGATTCCTTGGGGTAGTTCCTCGCTTCCCCAGGCAGTTTTGAACAGAGACCACTTTGATATGGTATTTACAGAAGCATAGGAAAATACAAAATATACAAACATAGGACATTTTTGATCATGTGTGCTCCAGTGTGTGCCTAGTGTGCCATTAGAAATTGGAAGTCTCTATAAAGTTTATCTTTGCTGTTTCTGAGGTATTCTAGCAGTCTGTGTTGGTGATGCATTTGTGTATTTTTCTCATGCATCTGTCTTCTGGTTGAATTTCACACTCAGCTGGGTCATCACCCTGTCATTGATCATCTCGTCCTCCTCCTCCTCCTCCTCATCTGAGAAGAAATAGGTGACCCTGAGCCAGAACTCATCCTTCTCGATGCTGGTGGGTCCCCTGTGGCCAGCTCCATGGGGTTCCCCATAGACAGCTTACTGTACAGTAATTTAGGTGGGTAATCTAATCCAGTTGATCTCCGATCAATGACATGGCATAAGGGGTCAGAAGGAGGCAACCAATCTAGAATCTTAGGCCTAAATTCAAAGGAGATGCAACCTGCACAACTGAGTTGCACCAGCACAGCAGAAATGTGCCCTGGGTCATATTCTGAAGGAAGGGATGTGCCAGAGTGCAAATATAATGTATGTGTTGCATCTGGAGGATGTGTTTCCATGAATGTTCTGTGCAGCCCATGTTCAGCTCAGACATGCGGCACATCTGTAACACATCCCAAGATGTGCAGCACAAAGTTAAGCATAAAAGGAAGTGGCCTAACTTCAAGCCACCTACAGGCAGCCAGCAGAAGTAACAGGAGCAAGATGGATGGGGCTGTGTTTGTTATGGCTGAGGTAATGAGGGGTGTGAGGAGGCAGGTGAAACAGCAACGTGGACATGGAAGGCCTGTAGGTGGTGGTATGTTCAGAGACAGTATCATGCCTGAGTCACCTTTGAACAGCATAGTGACACTGAGATAGTGGACCAGTACAGACTCAACAAGGCCATTCTGAGGCAGCTGTGTGAGCTGTGCAATGATGAACTGCAGGCACCCACCAGAAGCGGTCATGCCGTGTCAGAGGAGACCAAGGTGATGGCAGCAATGTGCTTGCTCACCACAGGCACCTTCCAGAAACCAGTGGGTGACACCACTGGTATCATACAGTTGGCCACGTCCCACCTCTTCACGCAGTTCCTCAATGCTCTGCTGCCACATGCTTTAGAGTTCATCACATTTCCAAGCACACAGGCAGAGCTTACAGAAAACATATGGGAATTCCACAGGGTGAAACACATGACAGGCATGATAGGGGCCATTTATTTATTTATTTGTACATCAGTTTACAACCTTTGAGCCAGAGGCTCATTTTCAAAAGTACCTTATCACAAAAGGACAAATACAATTTAGTTACATCATTGTGGATTACAACAATAGGTAATACATGCTGTCATATCTTAGTTGCAATTTTAAAGTTACAGGATTAGCGAAGCATAGATTGGTACAGATATTTAGTACTTCATAGACAAACAGTGGTATGAGCATACATGCAGAGGGGTGCAGAGACAGGAGCAGGTGATAATTGATAGGGCTATGGGATGTGGTTGGTAGTAGGTTGGTGCAGCCACCAGGGAGCTTTGTCAGAGCATTGAGCAAGAACAACTTAGTAACAGTCACAGGTACGGTATTAAAAGGTGCACCCACGTGGCAATCTGCACATTACTTGGCCCAGATGGTATCACATACATGAACAGGAAGGGGTACAATTCCATCAACTGCCAGGTGGTGTGCAATGCCACAGGGCGATTATCAATGTCTGCACCACGCACCCTGGGAGTACACATGATGCATGCATTTGGCACCAGTCTATTCTGTGCCGTAGATTCAAGGTGGGGCCATCCTCTGGGCACCTACTGGGTGAGTTGTGGAGGAAACTATGCCTACACCATGAACACTGTGGCACAGCACACAGCCACTGGTAATGCATGGGATGACAGGGACAGTGCAATGGCTAAATGCCATGCGTAACTGTGGAACCAGAAGATGCTGCAGACAGGTACACACAGATACAGAGATACTGGTATGGAGGGCTACAGGGTAAGCATGGCAAGGGTGCAGCACTGCTAGGAGCAACAGGTGCCCACAGGCACCATCATTGTATAGGTAACTGATGAGCACCGTGGATGGACAGGACAGATACATATTGCCCAAGCAAGCAGGGATGGGTCCCAGAGGCCTGGGGAGGTGTTGAACAGGATACAGTTACGGGGTCCCACAATGGAGGGACAGGGCCTGCACATGTGGGATGGAGGAATGGCATCCAGGTGGACAGGTTGTGTCAATATAGACAGTCAAGGTGTGGTGAGGGTCGGAACAGGCCATGTGAACACCAGAGTGCAACTAACACTTGTGTCTGCCTCCCCAGGTACAGTCGTAACCCTTCAACGTGGCTGCTCACCCCCTAAAGGCGGCCCAGCAGTGGGTTGAGGAGAGATAAATGAGGCACAAATGGCCACACAACATTATTGAGTGTGTGTTTGGCATAAAAATGCATTTCCATTGCCTAGACTGGTCCAGTGGTGCCCTATAATACTGTTTTAGTATGCCTGTGGCATATTCCTGGCCTGTTGCATGCTACACAACATGGCCATTGACCATGGAATACCTGCCCAGGTGGAGGAGGGCGACAGTTCAGATGAGGAGGAACCCCAGGAAGGGGTGGGCACCAACATATGGAAACATAGAAACATAGAATTTGACAGCAGATATGGACCGCTTGGCCCATCCAGTCTGCCCATTTCCCTACCTACTGGATAAGCTGCAGATCCTAGTTAACCAGCAGCCTACTTCTTCCTACCCCACCCCTAGAATGGCCTTATGACTGTCCCATGCATGCTTGAATTCCACCACTGATTTTGACTCCACAACCTCTCCAGAAGGCCGTTCCATGCATCCACAACCTCTCTGTGAAAAAAATACTCCTTAAATTACCTCTGAGCTGCCCCCGCCTATCTTCAAATTGTGCCTTTTGTTCTTACACACCTCTTTTTTGAAAGATGCTACCCTCTTGGACTTTGTTGATTCCATTGAGGTACTTGAACGTTTCTATCATGTCCCTCTCTCCTCCTTTCCTCGAGGCTATACATATTAAGCCCTTTCCTGAATATGCCACAGGCTTTTCTGGGCAGTACTGTAGGGCACCACTGGACCGGTCTAGGCAATGGAGAGGAAGGACCCAAGGCTGGCAGCCGATCCAGGAGGCACCAAGACACCATTGTGGAGGAGCATTTCAGACAATGCAATGAGTAACCTAGGATGAACAAGTTGTGCAGCAAATGGTACACACACACAGGAAGATAGGCAGACACTGCACAACAGATGCAGACTGCACTGCAGAGTGCACACAACAATGCACATGCATCCACAACGGTGCCAACAAGGAGAGGGAGAGGCACTGCGGCATTACAGAGACAGGCATGGATCAGAGGGATGTGCTGGCATGCAAGCATGCCAGACACAGTGCTGCACTCATCACGCCCATGCCACACAGTACAACACCACTGCCCTCACACATGGCCTGTACAACACACAGACAGCACAGGCCAGGGTGACACCAGTGTGCATCGTGAGTGCCACACCATGCAGCTCTGGCCACAGCTGGCCCAGTGCATGGTGGACAATGGCAGCAGGGTACATGAATCTGTAAACCACACTCAGCAGGACTCATTGTGTGCCAGCATGGCCACCATGGCCATGGTGGCAGCCACACTCTGACTGGGAGGCAGACAGGCAGCGCACCAGCTATAGGAGGTGTTGACTCCTCCTTGGCAGGGTTGATTCTTGAGAATGTGACTGCATTCTCATGGGTGTGCCTCAAGGAAAACAGACTGGATCTTGGGGTATCAAGGATGGCACAGGCAGGGGCAGCATCAGCCTGAATGATGTCACCCGACGCCATACCTTGGGGTGCTCGTGGTACTGTGTGTGTGTGTTTGGACCCACTGCAACCATGAGATGCCAGGGATGCAAAGCCCACCACAACATTCTCTGCAATATGATCCTGTGATGAAGTCATGGCCTCCGGCAGTTGGCTTAACTCATCAAGCAGCTGGGCACGTCCCATGGCCTCTTGCTCCACCCTTCACCCAACCTGCACACGCAGTCCTTGGAGCTCCTCCTTAGCATCGCTTGACCCGCCACAGTTTCCCACAGGAGACGGGTATGCTCCTTGAGCCTGTCAGTGGGTAGTGTATCTGGGGCTGGTCGCTGACCGACAGGGTGTGTCTAGCCTACCCTGCCACATACCCCAATCTGGGAATGCCACACAGGAGGCCGCTGTTCAGGCAGGGACTAGGCACAGGCATGCATGGCAGGGCCATGGGTGGGCTGGACAGTGTTCCCACTGGCCATTGCAGCACTGCTGCACACTACTGAACTGTGCTGGCGGTCCGCACGCATAGCAGCACTGTCCCTGTCCATCACCAGCCACTGCAGCAGCAGATGGCAGGGTGTACAGGATAGTGTGTGTGATGAGCACAGGACCACCAGTACTGCCTGTTGCCACCTGTGTGTGTACCAGACAGTTGAAAACAAAATACCAGTGCACAGACCTCCCCTCCCAAACATGATACATATTAATATTTAAAAAGTTCATGGCCACTGGCTCTACTTACTTTAAACTTCATGTAAAAAGGGGTCCTCTTAGTTTCAGATTGGAATTCCAAAGTGAGCAAGCTATACCACCACTCCACGGTGGGACCCTTTGTATAGTCCCTACACTAGCTTCTCAGCTCTGAAATGCCTGCAGTGGCTACTCACAAATATAGAGTGCTGCCTGGCTTGGCCTAAATACATTGCCTAATTGGCTCCTTAAATTAGGGTACTTCCACCCAGGAACATTTACAGGTGGTGGAAGGGAGAATGCTGTAAGGTGCCACACCTCCAAATCAGAATGCTCCACTTGCATTGCCCTCAAATGTAATTCACATTTCTGCTAGGGTGCTACTGGGTTGTGATGAATAACATCAGTTGAAAACAAAATACTAGTGCACAAACTTCCCACCAGCATTGCCTGTTGCCACCTGTGTGTGTGTACCAGACAAGTGGGAGAATGTGGGCTGCCTATGCATCCCTCAATGAGGGTCATGTCATCATCAATATCATCATCATCCTCCACTGAGGCCAGTGCAAGCACGGTGAGTTCCTCCTGCATGAGAATGCAGGACAAGGGGTCATCAGCAACCAACCCCAAAATGTCCAACAGATAATTTGTAGGGAAGGCCACATGCACCAGGGGACATGGATGGCACCACATCATCTTCTGCCAGTGCTGTGGGGCCTGCTCCAGCTGATAAGGCACCCTTGAGGTGTGATGGAGCTGAAAGACAGAAAAGAAACATGATTAATGACACATGTCTGTATGGCAGGTAGACAGCTAGATGGGGGATGTGTGCATGTGGACCACCAGTGTGCCTGTGATGCAACATATGCCTGGCATTACCATTGTGGCCTGTGTACCGCCAGCACTGGTGGTGTGAGACACGCATGTGTGCAGGGGTACACACACATGGTGTTGTGTGGCACGTGGTCATATTGCACAGGCTGTGGCCTGGCCATCCCCCCCAACCACGGCCCCTGCCATAGTACCCTTAACCCTACTGTTACACACCTGCCCACAGTGTCCGGTTGATACTTGGGCCCTCTGTGGATTGCCATGTGGCACCACAACCAACAAGGTGTCCCCTGAAGGCATGCATGGCCACTGCCGCCTGTGTTGTTGTGCTGCTCCACCTGTGTCCTTGGCACTGTTGAGCACAACAGCACACATGGAGCACGTGTTCCCGTGGTGTGGCTGTGCATTCACAGCAGCTCAGCATGGTACACCATGGACATAGTACAGGCCCCTGTGTGGCATACCAGGCACATGTGTGGCATGCACACAACACCCAACTGGTGTTTCAACATGCATACTCACAGTGCTGCAATGGGCTGCCCCAGTCTGGATACCCCCAGGGCACCCACAATGGAAGCCCAGTTGAGGGGTAGGTGCGAGCAGCTCCTCTGTTGGCATGAGGACCAGTGCTGTGGAGGGGCCACCACCGGTGCATGACATGGATGCCCAAATGGTGGCCACCTTCTCCTGGCCCTCCACCTATCACTGTTCATCTTTTCATTCACTCCAGGAGTGCAGTTGAAATGCTCATGGACGTTTACATATGTTGCATCTTCCTCCCAGCCCTTCGCCCCTCTCCTGCCGGGTCCCTGTGGGTCCTGACAGCAGTGCCTCCCTCTCATGTAGGCCTCCACCAGGTCACGACTCTGTCCCCAGTGAAGTTTGGCCTCACGTCATTTTGTTAGCTCCACCTCTGTCTCACTATCAGACATTCTGTTGCCTGTGGACATAAATGGGAAAGCATGAGCACATGGGAAGCATGCCCTGAAGTTGAGCAATGTCACACATACTGCAGTACATACAAGGTTGCAGTCAAAAGAATGTAAACAAACCTACCTTCCAGACTGAAGTTCCTGTCAGTGAACTGTGGTGTAGTGAGGTGCTTTTATGGCTCAACTCATGCAAATGAGACTGGGAGCATCCAGTAATGAGCTGCTAATGAGCTGACTTGCTCCAGAATTGCTTAATGAGGTGATTAGCATATCCTTGCTGAATATTGCAGATTTGCTCCTGACCTATCTCAAATTGTGCCGGCATCTGAGATGCGCTGAACAACTCTACACAGTGCATTACTCCAGCGTGCATGATGCACAGTACTGCAGTTGACATGCATGGTGGAGCAAGCTGTGATCATGCATCCTCCTGTGTTGCATCATTGGCCAACATGGTGCATGTTTGAGGATTTGTGCAATGCACATGGCTGCAAGTGTGGTGGTGCGATCCCCAAGATGGCACTTCCACATGTATGTGCATGTGTGGGTCACTGTGGTGTAACTGCATTCTCCTCCAGGCCTTTCAGTACTCCACGTGTGTGGTGATGTGCAGTGTGTTTCACTAGCACATGCCCTATCGCGATGTGCATGGTGCATGGTGGACTGCATGGTGGGCCCTATTGCACAAGAGGCATGGTCCAGCCACATTGCTCAGTGTGCCTGCTGTATAGTGCAACACACTGCTAGGCCCTTTGGTGACAACATGGAATGTGTGAATGGAGGGAGGCCCAGGGCTCTCAATTGGTCTGAGGTGGAGTTGGCAAACATGTTGGCACCTGTCCCCTTGAGGGACAGTTGTTTGGGGCTGAAGAGTTCCAGGTGTCATGGTCCCAGGTGTGGGCATGTTGCCGGATGTTGGGGAGGAGGACTGGCATGCCCAGGACAGGGGACCAGTGCAGGCATGGTATGGTGACCTGAGGAGGAGGAGGGATCCTGACAGGCTCCAAACGCTGCAGGACCAGGCCCACAGCTGGGTGGTTCCACACCTAGGTCTGTATGTGCTTTGTGCATGCTCTCTTTGCATTCCCTGGGGTGGTTTGGAGTGTGTGCAGCTCGTGTTTTCCTGCCCATGTGGTAGCCTGGGCACAGGTTGCAGGGCCAGGATATCAGTACCACGCATGCCATGATTGCACCTGTGTGACTGGTGTGCCCTGTGCAATGGCCATGGCACTGTGGCTCCAGATTGTGGTGCAAACCTCAGACGGGCACACAGCATGCTGCACCATGCTGCGTCATGACACCATGGGGAGGTTGTTTGTTCATGCATGGTGCTCACAGAGCTCTGCCATTGTGCTTCCCTTGCAGGTTGGGTGGAGCAGTGGCAGACCGGGCAGGGGCTGATTAGTGGTCCCAGGCAGTGGGTACAGGGGCAGCGCCCGTGTGTTCCATGATGTGTGGCAGGTAGATGCGAGACAGTGCTACATCTGTGTACTTGGGGCATGGGTGGGTGGGGGTTGCATTGCCCACAGTGGGCCATTGCCTGATTCAGTGTATGTTCATGTGATGGCAGTCATGTACATATGGATCATTGTGTCAGCAGCATATGGTTTTCCGTTGTGTCCATGGCACTGTGTGCTGGACCTCAGTTGCTGTGTCTAGTTCTGGCTGTGGGCACCCACTGAGCTCACATGGTGTCACCCAGGGCCTGGTGTGTGGTGCAACACGTGGGAAAGTGGCCCATGCTGTGGGGGGGGATGGACACATGTCCTCTATGACATACTCTGCTTGTCCACTGTTCCACATTCCATGCATTGTGTGGCTCTGTGTCCAGGCATGCTGCCAGTATGTGCAGTGCATGGTGTGTTGACAGACATCTGAATGGGGCCAGCCAGCATCAGGCATGCATGCCCAGCCTGGGGGGCTACCAGTGCCTGTGTGGGCTGTGGCACTGAATCCATGCTCTCTGTTTTCCCACATAGGACATCAAGCTCATGTAGGTGGTGGATGGTGCCCTGGTGTTTGGGTCAGTGGTGGGATGGTACATCTGCAGAGGCTAATTGTGTCCCTCTACTGAGGCATGGGGCCCAGCTGCATGTTTCAGGAGGCAGATGTCAGTGATGGAGCAACATGTTGATGAGGTCCAGGAGCTGCACCATGTGTTAGAGGGCTGGTGGCACATGGCCAGGAACAATAGGCCACAATGGACATTCCACCTCTACATGGCCCCAGTGTTCCCAGCCCCACACCCCATTCCCCATTGTATATAGTTATCCCCTGCATTCCTGTTCCACCTTCCACCCATCCCACAGTGTTATATATTTATACTGTTTTCTAGGTTGATAGCTGTTACTGGTTTACATGTTGTTACTTCACTTTGTTTTGTCATGGCTGTTTTTGGACTGTTTCGGCTGTTCATTTTGTTATTAAATATTTTTCATGCTACATGCGTGTGTGTGTGTGTGTGTGTGTGTGTGTGTGTGTGTGTGTGTGTGTGTTCCTCACATTATAGTTGTTCCAGTCACCTGTTGTTGTACATGGTTAACTGAACACCCTTCCATTCCAATGCCCATTTGTGTCAGTGCCTTGGCATAACCTGTACCATCTCCACCTTGCTGTACTACACTCTGTTTGAGGTGCTGTCCCTGTACCACCTATGGGGTGTCCATCATTGCTGCTCACATTGCCACTTGCACATAGCCCCAGTTACAGTGCTGTGCATTCCTCTGCTGTTTTGCTGGTCCCTCTGCTGCTGTGGGCATCTACCACATGTGTGCTTTGCTGCTGCCTGCCTGTCTCCAGTCTGCCTCTGTACTATTGTGCTTGTGCTTTGGATACTGATACTACCCTGCTTGGCTCCTCTGCACTGTCATCACAGTGTTTGGCTGGTCCATACTGTCCTTTGGTCCTCTAGTGCTGGTGTGCTCTATACCTGCCCTCCTCTGTTCCTTGCACAGTGTGCCCTTTGGACTCCTATGTTGGTGGTGTCTCTGTGGTGTCTCATACTATGCCCCTGGGGTCTGGGTGTGGGTCCATTGTGCGCTTTGCCAGTGATTTCCTCCACCCCTTTAGTCTTGGGCTGATACCCTCTACTGTAGCTGCTGTACCTCACTCATGTGTCATTGCACATCCTTTCATGTTGTTCCAATGTCCCAAGCCAGGTTGCTCCTTTTGCTATCTTCAGTCCTGCCCAGTTGCTCCAGTGCATTTCAAGCTGTGTAGGTGCATGTCTGGTTGTGCTATCGTGCATCATTGCTATATTTATCCCATGTTACGCTGGCACACCTCTCCTGTGCATCTTCTGAATATATCATTTTTGTGCTCAGCGCATCTTAGTTGTGTGGAGCATCCACTTCCGCCTTTTCAGGTGCAGTTTGAATATGTAGGCCCTAATGTACAAAATGTTTCATGCTTGAAACACTGGAGTGTTGTGTTTGGTTTATCAACTTCAGTCAGAGCACTTACAACTTCAAGGAGCTACAGCCCCTAAGATTATTACTATAAGGACCATGTTAGGAAGGAAGGAGGTTAAATTGCCAATGCATGCAAAGCAGGGTAACCTTTGAAACCTGGTCACAGACTTTGTGACACTCCTGCACATAGAACTGTCACAGGCAGATGATAGGGTGTCTCAGAAGCAGTGACTGAGAACAGAGGAGCTGGTGGGGGGGTATCAGTACCATCTTTGGACAGTGTGATGTGATTCTTTTAGGGTTCAACCCCAGAGCTATTGTTCCAGTATGTATATATTAGGTGCAACACCACCTATTATCGATGTTTTGCAGGGCTTGACTTCTGATGGTAAATTGTGCATACATCGACATATGATTATTGTAATATTATATGTGGGAATTGAAAGAGGCGGATTTGTAAATGTGTCTGAAAGAGTAGGTTTGTGTTGCTTCTTCTGTAAAGCTATGGATATTTAGGTCTCCAGGAAGAATTTATTCCTGAGATTTGTATTTTAGGTGACTATATTTCTCTCCTGGGGAGTTCTCGAACAGCTCATATGGTGTTAATTTCAGTGATTACTAAGTTACTGATTTTGCGACATTGGGTGGACTCCATCATCCCCACCTGGGCAAATGGCTAGCAGAAGCACTCTTATCTTTAAACTTAGAGAAATCTATTGCTTGCTTCTTTAACTCTCTCCATACTTATCAGTCCAGATGGTAAACTGTATATATACTTTGCTTTGTATCTCCACGATCTAAGAAATTATTCTTCTGCCAACATGGACTCATGGGGAATAAGGTGAGGGTATTCAGGATTGGGGGCATGCTTGTCTTGTTTCTGTAGTGGATTTATTTATGTAAATACCTCAGTTCTGGTTGTTATTAGTGGTTTATTTTATTCTGGTTTGTTATTGTATATATTATTCGGTTGTTATTCTTGTGCATTGTTCTTAAATTGTTGTTATAATAATATTAATAAAGTTTGGTAAATGGCAAAAAGATGTGTCTATCCTCATATATAATATAACAGTAGTCACACATCGATGCAAGCATGATTTACTGTTAGAGGTCAAGCCCTGCAAAACATCGATAACCAGGTGGTGTTGTACCTAAACCTATGCAAATGGACAAAATAGCTTTGCAGTTGCACCTCTAAAATGTAACACATCACACTTCAACAACAAAACCAACCAAAGTAGACTATATCAATTAAAGCATTAAATTGTTAAAAGGACTTCTGTAACAAAAGAAAAAAAAGAAAAATTTGTTTCATGTTAATGCACAGCAGCCTTGTTGGCTCTGACCAGAATTTGGTATTGATTGCTACATGTTTCAAGTTTAAAACAAGGGATTCATGTCACTAGTGTTTTCATGTTAGATTTGAATGGGCCTAGCTTAGGGTAGGGAGGAGATGTCTCTGTCAATAGTTTAGTTTGTGGATTTTCATGTGTTTTGGCTTGGAGGAACTAGACCATTCTTGGATATATGATCTATGAAAGTTTCCTGGACTAAGAAACTGGAAAACATCACCAGCAGATATTGGGATTCTCATTATAAATCAACTTTTTGAAGTCATCACAATCAAAGTAAGTACAGCTAAGAAATTCTACAAGCTCTGACCTGGGAAGTGCAAACTGAATCCACATTTCCATCTACCTTGTTGCTAAAGGGAACTGCATGTCTTTGAGAACCATTCACAACTATTTAAACAAAGGAAGACACTGACAAAGGGTTTTAACTTCCTGCATATGCCCCAGGCCAGTGTTCCAGGAATTTAACACATCCTTTGTCTTGTTACCGTAGATCAAACAGTTTACTGGTCATTTTCCTGTGGATTTGATTATTTTACATCATTTGGCAATGGGGCAAATCCTCCCCTGGAGGCACACCACCGAAATTGATCTGTCCCTGCTCATGTGTGAGCCTTGGGTTTACCCATGTAAACCTCCTCCTGTCCTTTCTATCTCTCTCCATTTGTTATCCACTGTGTCAACTTCCTCTCTCCTCCTACCCCACCAACCCCCACTGTAAGCATCTTGACATCCTACCTTCATTATGGAACCATGGGAATACCCTTTATTTCTATCTGAGGCACCCCATTACTAAGGACTGGGTGCAAACGACTGCCCTGGCTGTAAAAATCTTATTTGAGCACCTGTCGTTAGCAACCCTCCTTTGTTTGGACCCTAGGTGACTGCACTGTATCCAAACCTGCAGCATGCAGTGGAAAGACGTTACGTGGTATGAGCTACGGAGAGATCCCTCAAACTGCTGCTCCTCCTACTTCTCATGTCTGGTGGGATCCACCCAAACCCTGGCCCTGGCTCAAACATTAAGATAAAGCCTGAAAAACTGAAAATGGGCTATCCATTGTTACCCTAAATATCTGCAGCCTCCTTCCTAAGCTGGCATCTCTTCAAGCCTTTATTGGACAAAATAATCCTGACATACTTGTAATTGTTGAGACCTGGCTAACACCTAGCACTCCAGATCATGCAATCTCGCTCCAAGGCTACAACCTCTTCAGACTTGACTGGGTAAAAAGAAGGGGGGGGATGTTTATCTATATAAAGGACTACCTCTCGTGCCACCTTGCCAGTTTCTCCTAGAAAACACCATGGAACAACTTCTCCTGTCAAGCTTCTCCTTGGGGCCCATAACAAAGTGCTTACCGTGGCTGTAGTCTATATCCCCTAAAGACCCATGAGCCGGCTCCAGTCTATCCTTGAATTTGCAAGATTACAACCTCCTGACTCTGAGCTCCTCCTTCTTGAGTGATTTCAATATAAATTGGCTTGCATCAGATATCGGACCCAGCAGGGATACTGTCCTAGCAACCAACCTAACACAGATGGTCAACTCCTACTAGAAAAACTACAAGACTGGAACCAGCACTCTCATTGACTGAATTCTTACTAATCGCCTGGACTGGATAAAACAACACCCGTTCTCTCCGACTCCCTCAGTGACCACTCCCTGTGATCTGTATCTGGACAAATAAATTCCACAAACCACCTCCAAAACCATCCTAAGTCGAATGCTACCACACGGAAACCTTGCTAAGCTAAAGATCTGCCTCCTACAACAAGACTGGTCCCCTATCTACATCGCTGGATGTGGCGCTGCCCTAGACTTCTTCATTAAAACTTTCAACACTGCCTGTGACACCTACGCACCTTTCAAAATGTAAAATCAAAGCCCTCTCTAATCTCTGGCTAACAGCCAAACTACTGGCTCAGCTTAAAGCACGTGACCATCTTTGGCTATAGCCAGGGCCACAGGCTCCATAACAGACTCACTTAACTATAAACAGGCGCGCAACCTATGCACTTCACAAATCAGGCAAATGAAGAGCTCCTATTTCAGAGATGCTCTAGAAACCACCTGAGGTGACGGGAGATCCTTCTGGGACAATATACATATTACGGGCAAACAGTCTAAATCCTCTCCCACAGCAATGAACATTGATGGCTCCACTACCCGTGACCCTAAGACTATGGCCGATGCCCTAAATAAAACCTTCACTGATCTCAGTGGTGTCCTCTCTCACCAGACTTCTTCCATGACTTGTCAGTTCCAAAACTCGTATCCCAAACCACCTCGCCAGACAAACCACTATTTCACTTTAAAATAGTTAAGCATATAAACCTACAGATACATAAAATGGCCTGTTCTAAATCTAGAAATAGCAGTGACACCATTGATCTAAAACTTCTGTCCCTCACCTTGGAAGAAGTGATCCACCCTCACTTCAAACTTCAAACATGTCAATTTGCAATTAAGGGATAACCGTGTCACTGTTTGTCCACGATCATTTTCACTAGCCTCCTTTTCATCTGGCAATTTTAAATGATGGTTACCTCTTTTAAGCTTGCATAAGAGCTGCACCCAAGCCTATTTCTAATTCCAGGTTCACAATCAGGAGATGTTTACATAATTTAATGCCACAAGCCTTCCTTTAGGAGGCAGTATAGCAGATGCTCTAAGGCTCTGAGTTGCAGATTTAGTGACATCCAACAGACCAGACCTGGGTTTGAATCCCACAGCTTCCACTTGCATACTGTGTGACACTAAGCAAGTCACTTAACCTCCTTGTGCTCCCAGGTCATTCCTGTAAAAAAGCTTTCAGCTTAGTGCTATACCTGGTTAAACAACTAAATTAAAAAAAAAATTAAATTTTAGACTTACAAAACTCCTTGCTATGGCAGGACTTCTACCTAGCCAAGACAGTAGAGACAGCATACAAGACCTTCTATACTATTGTCCGTGGAGCTATTGACAGACATGCCCCTTGATCAGAGTACCTACCAAGAAAAAGACTCTCCTTTGGTTTAGACATCAACTGAAGTCAGCTTTGCTCAACAGGGACAAGCTCTTGAAGAAAATTTGTAAATCAAAGCTTCAGTCAGATTGTGCTGATTTTAGAGCAGCCAGAAACCTCTGCACAAAGCTTGTCAGAACATTAGGTTAACTACTTCCAGTCAACTCTGGACTCCTCCATCAAGGACCCTGCCAAATTCTGGCAAACCCTAGAGATATTCAAGGGCATGCTTCGGGTTCTCTCCTACCACGATCTTATATGAAAGATCCCTCATTACCGAGAAGGCAGAATACTCGACTGCTTCAATAATCATTTTATTACTGCAGGTATGGCCTTTGACATTTCACCCAAGTAACCTACATACCCAGTTCTTATCACAAGGACCAGCAAGTCCTCCCCTGTCCACAGTACTCCTGTCATGGGTTTCTCCTTCCAACTGGTAGCTTATAAGGAAGTGGATGACCTGCTCCTTCAGCTGAATGCCAGAAAAGTGCAGAATCAGACCTCATTGGCCCTTTTTTCCTAAAGCTCAGTCTCCAAGTGCTGTCAGCTCCATTAACACACCTCTTTAACATGTTCCTCAGCTTAGGTAAACTCTCTTCTGTCTGGGAGACTGCCCAAGTTTTACCAGTCTTCAAATCAGGAGACCCCAGAGACCCAAATAACTGCAGGCCAATCTCCTTACTCCTCACCCTATCAAAACTGCTGGAAATTAGTGAATTGCCAACTTAGAAACTACATTGATGCCTCAGATCTGCTAAACCCTGTGTAATCAGGCTTTAGGCCATGCCATAGCATAATCACAGCTCTGGCCATAGTCACAAATGACTGGCAGAGAGCCTTTTAAAGAATCTCTGTATGTGATATCCCCCGACTTAAGCAAGGCCTTCGATACCGCCGACCATGCACTGCTCTTAGATACTTTTCGCAACATTGGTCTGGATGCACCTTCCTAAAATGGTTCTCATGCAACCTGGCAGAGTGATATGCAGCAAGTAAAAGCAGTAGGAGATTTCTCACTCTAAAACAGATTAGCAGAAGGCTACCTCAAGGCTCCATCTTGGGGCCCTTACTTTTCTCACTTTATATCAACAACATCGATCATGTGAATCAAACTTTCCAGTGTACATCTCTTTGAGGATGACACAGTCCTTACACTGCCAGGCCTACTCCCGAGAGTGCCTACTCAGACTTCAAGCAGATTTCCTTATGCTGCAACTAAACATCCTGAGTCAAAAGCTCTATTGAATGCCAAAAGACCAAGGCTATGCTGTTATCCCCAACGCCAAGCCCATAAATTCCCTACATGGTGAGTCGCTGACTACGTGACTAAGTTCAAGTACCTAGGTATGTGGATTGGACAACAGACTTTCTTTGCTGATCATATACACGAGCTCCCAAAAACTTAGGCAGAGGTTTGGACTTTTTTAGAACCAAGCATCTGCTTACCCAAGAGGTCAGAAAAGCTTGGTACAAACCATGTTCCTAACTATCTTGGACTATTCAGACTTCCTGTATAGCCAAGTCCCCAAAATCACCCTATCTAAGCTTGACACCCTTTATCATAGGGCATTGTGTTTCATCTCAGGTGAGGCATAAAATTCCCATCACTGTGTACTCTATTCCATGGTAGGATGGACCCCACTCACGTTCAGGAGGCAAAGGAACGCTATACTATGGACCTATAGATCTATATCAAGATGCTACCCTCCTACATTTCTGACTGTCTGCCCTCCTACACCTTATGAAACTTTGCCTTGAGAAGCCATTCGACATCTCACTAGCTGTGCCTAAAGTCTTTTCTCATTTCGCACAGCCTCTTTCAGCTATGTGCTGCCCCAGCTGTGGAACAAAATCCAGAAATCCATAAAACTGGTGCATCCTATTGGTTTTGGGAATTCAAGTCACTCTATTCGAGATACTTCTTGGAGCCTTGTCAATGCCCTCCCTGTCACTAAACTGTAACCATACATGGCTATTCTTAGTATCAACCCTCACGTCCGATCCTCTCATTAGAATTACCTAAGCAATGTTCCTGGATTCATCCTTGCTTTCTACTTGCTGCTGAGATCCCAGGTTGCACTGTCACTAGCATTATCTCTGCTCTACTAGAGCTATCACTGTCTAAAATCACTGGTTCAGCACATTGGTGCTGACTTGCTTCCACCTCTCTGCTGTACTGTTCACTGGGATGAGGCTTCACCTTACAACCAGGCCTCATTGATTATCCGTACCTTATTTTTTTATGTCTACGTATTGTTTTACAATGCCCATTTGTGCTTTATGTTCTATTGTGCTACTGTATTATTTAGTCTGTACCTATCGGGCTCCTTGAAAATTAACTTGCTCAATGGAGTTTCACCTGGCTAAATAAAGATAGATAGATTGATTGACTGATTGATTGATTGATTGATTGATTGAGCCTAAAAACTAAGCTGCCCCATTTGGGAGACTTTATTTTATTTTATTTTTATGCAAAGGCATAGAACATAGTCTTTGGCAGGTTCCACCATCTGAACACGCCTGCCTGAGTGCTTCCACCATTAGGGAGCCAGGGATTTTATTTCACCTCCTGCTTTTCATAGGGGGTTGCACCTCTGCACCTCCACAGCCCCCACACCTCCCCTAATTAATTATTCTAACTCCGGGGTGGACCTTGGGGAAGTGGCAGAGAATCTTGAAATGTGGTGCCCCATTGACAGGTGCACTCACACCACTGCACAGATGGCTGGAAAGGCTTTTGGCACCAGCCTTGGGTTGGGGGAGGAACCACTACAGTGTGCAGGGTTATTTTGTGCAAAGGGATCTGCTATGCACTTTCTCACTGTGCCTCTGTTGCTTTTGCAATGGCCCTATTCTTGGGGCTTCTGTAGCAGTGGCAGTAGGCGGAGCTGCTATACTGTGTCATCGTGACATCCCAGCCTCCCCTACCTGCATTGTGGTATTTAAACCATGTATGTCTGCCAGTCCAGCTGCTCCTTATTCACTGAAAGGAGATGACAGGATGGTGACATCAGTTCCCTCAAATGTATGAGTGAGTTACTCCAATTCTACTGCCACCATGTATAAATGATAAAGCGCAAAGATAATCCCGCCCTAAAGGGTTCAATTTATGATTTTTCTTATTCGCTAGTTAAAGAATTATAAAGAGGAAGTACTCCAAGTTAAAAACCATGAATAGATATGGCCATAGGGATGGTGCTGTTCTACCAGGAAAATTGAGACACTTTGCAAGCTATCCAAAATAAATTGTACTTGTTTATTACCCTGTTTAAAATTTAATTGTCATAGCTTTGCACTTGACTTTTTGGCACAATACAGTTTGCATTATATTTTTGATAATTCTAGGAGATAATTCTTTTGAGAAATACAAATATACAAGACAGAGTATATAGGATATTCTGCATAAATGGTTAGACAAATTGTATTACTGTTTTTTTTAAGAAAAGAGCAACTGATTTTCTTTCTTGCTACTAACTTACAAGAAACTTAGAAAAATTCAGAGAAGTTATAATAGTAAGTTATGCTATGATTTATAACTTGCATTTTGTAATGAATAACCTGAGCACAAATGGACAGTATGTAGTTAGATATAACGTAAACTGAACTGAAAGATAGCTATATTATACGGATTAGGATTTTATTCTAAAATAAGAGATGTACTTATATTTAAACTCAGCCTGTCGGTCATAAGAATGAAAGATATCAATATTGGCAATGCTAAACAGGGCAGGAATTATAACTACACTGGTAAGTGTGATGCAGTGCTATGAGTGAGTTGTGAGCACAAGGGTGTTTTTAGGAGATATTTTAATAGATTCTCATTGGAAATTATGTTTCAGTTATTCAAGAGATTTTCAACAGAACAGGTCTAATGAAATGGCATTGCAATGAAATGTTGTCCCTTATGTTTGTGTGATTTGAATACAATAAAATAGAAAAAATGGATTCATGTTTGTAGAGTTCATTCATCCCTCCAGTCCTATAGTACAGGTTTGCCTTGTTTTTAAATGACTGAAGGCTGAACTTGTATTTCTCTTCATTTAGAAGAGGGTCAACCTGCTACCCACCATACTAGCTCCTCACTAGTTACTTACCCTTTGGTTGGGGAGTGATCTTTACTAATGGAAGCCAGTTCAGGCAGTTGCATTTTAGAATAGGGATTCAGCTGATGGGTTGGCTGCCTTGACATCTGGTAGCTGGCTAATTCAGAGCAGGGCCCTCTTGTGAATATGAAAATACTCCTACTCCTATTGGAGATAAAATAAGTAAGAAGCCACTTCAGGCAGAAAGAATAACATATTTGTAAGATTTGCCATGGCGGAGGGTGTGCACTTAATGTTCTGGTTTTGGAGATAATGGTAGACTGCAAGAGGAAGGGACTGGAAAACCTTAGGGTAGCAAAGAAACCAGGCCTGGATGGTTGCTCCTATGGATACTTAGAAATTGGCTGTTGATTAGATGGTACCTAGAACCAAATGACTCTCTGAAGCCAAGAATGGGGCCAGCAGATTTGAAGTCCGCCAACATAGTAGCACTCCATGGGGCAGGGGATCAGGGAGCATCTGGACAACTAAACAACTACAGGCCTGTCAATATTAACCTCTATTACAAGTGAGCTGATGAACTCCATAGTCAAAGAAAGTTTAGTGATATATGCAGAGGATACTGGACTGCAATACAGCAAGCAACATGAGTTTGTGTTAGAGAGGTCATGTCAGGTAAACTTACTACAACTTTTTAACTGGGTCATTAAAGTGATAAATGAGGAAAGGCAGTAGATTTGCTTCACTTCAATATCAGGAAAGCCTTTGATTTGGTACCACACAGGAGGCTAATGAAAAGTTGAAGAACTTGGGAGTGGAGCAGGGGTTAGTCAGGTGGATATTGGCTAAGCATAGATAACAGAGGTAGCAGTGAAGGGGCCAAATTAGGTGATAGCGAGGTACCACAGGATCAGGCCTGTGATCTGTTCAATTCAATATGTTCATCAGTGACAAAGAAGAAGGTATACAGGCAGGTTATGCTTCTTTGTTGATGACACAAAGCTCTGTAAAATGGCAGATCATGAAAAGTGGTGTGAAACCTGCAGGTGGACCTATAGAAACTGGAGGGATGGTCTATGATCTGGCAATTAAGACTCAGTGTCAAGAAGTCAAAGTTAATGCACTTAAGGAGACAGAACCCTGATACAGAATATTGCATGGTAGGAGTTAAGCTGGCCACTTCAACAAAGAAGAGGGATCTGATGGTCATAATCAGTGACTCTCTCAAGCAAATGAATCACTGTAACAAAGAATATAGTAAATCATTTAGTTTACTGGCTGGTATAGGAAGGAGTTTTATTTATTTATTTATTAAAACATTTCACCAGGAAAAACATTCTAGAAAGATATATACAATTGCACAGGTTGACATACAGAGAAATATAATGAGTACAGAGGTGGATTACATATTTAGAATGTAACAGAAATATGTAGGTATGTACAATAAGTGCAATATACAGTAGTAGCAGTTAGGTAACCTGAGTTCATACAATGTTTAAGTAGGTGAATAAGTGCAAACTACAGTCACAGTAGTTTGAATCCAGGAACTGAGGAAGGGTCAGTGTACACTTAAGGACAGTGGCATGAGAGAGGTGAGGGAGGAGAAGAGAGATTAGTTAGGGTTTTGAGGAGGCTGAGCAAATGTTTAAGGGAGAGAATTCCAGCATTTAGGAAAATGGAAAGAGAAGGCTGATTAACCAGAGTTTATGGGAAGGGAGCTTGGAGTGACACCCAGATTTTCAGAGGGAGTGGAGGAGGGGTGGAAGGAGATTAGAGTGTTGAGATGGTGGGGTAGGAAGGATAGCCAGAGTTTGAAGTAAAGGAGGCACAGTGGGACAGATAGTGATCCTCCAGGCAAGGGACTGGAAAAAGCAGAGTAAAGAGTACAGTGGTGGGTGTGGGTAAGGCAATTAAGAGCAAAGCAGAAGAAGGAGTGGAAAGGGATCCAGTCTGGCCAGAGTCAGAAATGCGGAGAATCATCTTGGTGAGGATGTCTCAGCGAGCAGGAAGAGGGACACAGCTCTTATGCCTGAAGAGGACACTGAGTTTAGGGCAGAGCTTTATATGAATGGTGTCTATGTGCTGGGAGAAATGGAGGTGATGGTCAAGCCAGATGCCAAGGTATTGAGAGCAGGTACATTGTCAATTGGGATATCATCTAGGGTGTGGAAGCCAAGGAGGGACAGGAATTTAGAAAGCCTTGGTCTAGTTCCAAAGCATACGGAGACTGTCTTTTGGCATTTTAGATAACTGATTTGACTGAAACCATTTCTGGGCTGAGTCAAAATCAGGCATGAGTCTGGATACTAGCTGAGCTGGCAAGAACCAGTGACAAATGGCACTGTTGTCTGCATACATGTGTATGGACACAGATGAGCAGGCTGAGGGAAGATAATTTAGAAATATGGAGAATAAAAGTGGACCAGATACGGAGCCTTGGGGTACTTCTGTGGTAATGGGAGGGGATATGGATCATCCTAGCCTCACAGATTGATAAGCTCCTGTGAGGTAGGAGCTAAACCAGTGGGTGGTGGGGACTTAAGACCAGCTGAACTGAGTTTGTGGAGGAGTGAGTGAGTAAGTGAGAGATGGTGTCACGCTTTTGCTAAATAGATGAAAATGGTGGCAGTGAGAAGACCCTGGTCCATAGCTGTATGGATCGAATCTGTTAGTTGGAGGAGGAAGAAGGAGATGGAATGGAATTTTGAAAGCCAGACTGGAGAGTGGTGAAAAGGAAGAGAGTCAAGGAAAGGAGAGAGTTGGGATAGCACTATATTTTCTTGGAGTTTGAGAGGGTAGGGAGGAGGGACATAGGTCAGAAGTGACCAGAAGAGGAGGTCACCACCTTTATGGATGGGGATGACAATAGCGCCCTTTCAAGATGCTGGAACAGAGGCCAGAGAGAAGGAGATACTTAGTAAGGAGGTAGTAGTTGATGCAATGGCAGGGGCAGAGAGGTGTAGGAGCTTAGGGTCAATCCCATCAAGGCTTCTGCTTTGCAAGGGGTTGAAGAGTATAAGGGCTTTCAGAGAGAGGAGGATGGGAAACAGGTAAAAATAAGGAGAAGAGGTAAGGGAGGAGGAGGATGAGGGAGGGGTATGGGAGGTTGAAGGAGGAAGGGAGGAGATAAGGTAGAGGCACAAGTGATGAAACAAGTGTTGAAGGCAGTGGCTACAGATGGAGGGTCAGAGGCTGTGGAGGCTGCTAAATGTAGTAAGGGCAGACTGGATGGGGGAGAATAGGTCATGGGCAACCTTCCAGAACTCGACAGGTGACTAAAGTTCCTCTGGAAAATGATGAGAAAAGCTGAGTTTTGGCTAACCTAGTAGCCCTGGTGCAAGACTTTCTCAGGGGTGCAATACATGTGTAGGTCAGCAGGGGAGCTGGATACCTTAAAGGATTTCCATGCCAGGTCACGAGCACACTGGCAATCCATATGTTCAGCTGAGATCCAGGGTATGTGGGAGCCTCTGACCCCGGTTTTGAGTAGGGGCATACAGATCCCATATCTGTATGAATTTGATCTGGAAGTAATCGAGGGTTTTGATAGTAGAAGAAGTGAGGTAATACTGCTTCTATACAGATCCTTAATGAGGTCTCATCTGGAGCACTATGCTCAGTTCTGGAGTCCACACTAAAGAAGGACAGAGATTGAATGGAGCCAGTGCGTGAGAAGGGTTACTGGGATGATCCAGGGATAGCTAGGCAGCTCCCATCAGGAATGGCTAGTGGCCTTAATATGTACTCACTGGAGGCCAGGCACCAGAGGAGGGACATGATAGAAACATATAAGTTACTGAGGAGTACTTGCTGATGGAATTAGAAATAACTTCAAACCATGTATTTAGGAGGCAAGGGGACATCCCTTACAAACTGTGAGAATGAGAATGTTGAACCCATTGAACTCATTGCCATTAGATTGCATTGTCAGTAAAACAAGATCAGAATTTAAAAGTAAACTAAATAGACATATTTAATCAGGCAATCTTCTTTATTATTACAGTGACTGAGCGATAGGAGTTATCATGGTGTTGTTGTCTCTCACTCCTTAAAGATCAAATGCCAATGCTTTACAGGTTTACAGTAAAAACATGAATTCAAGTCCCTTTGTCATGATTAGTGTTTCGTGAAAATATGCTGTTTGGTATTGTGGTGTTCTTTAAATCAGCATCTGTTAATGTGCTCTACAGTAACTGAAAAACACTGAAGATTTTTCTGTCTATATCAATGAGTGATGACATCTTTCCTGTCCAGCCTGTTGCTGCAACAATTAAATCCTTGATTGCCTGAAGTACTGTAGCTGTTGCACTTCCCAGTCAGAGAAATCTGTAGGGTTAATTGTCTTTACTTCAAGTGTATTACTAACCCATCTGGTTTATGTATAGATAGATTAGTTTACAATCTCTTAGAAGACACCAGGAGAAAGGACTGCTGTGTGACTGGACTTCTCTGCTGGTACTAAAGAAGTAGAACTATTGTACTTGGAACTTTAATTTAGGTAAATAAAAACAACTAAACAAACAAAACAAAAAGTGTGTGTCTGAGTTAACTGAACTGAATGGTTATCTGAACAGTTATCTAGGTGTAAGTCTCAGGTGATTGAAAGGACTTGATAGCTGTGAGGTTTAAATTACTTGAAGAAAGATCTCGTAAGTAGGGGAGTGGCTCAGCTAGAAGGAAGCTACATTTAAAGACTGCCTTAGAAAGATTTTGCTAGTAGCTTGCAGAAGACAACAGGAGAAAGGACTGCTGTGTGACTGGACTTCTGCTGGGACTGAAGAAGTAGCACTATTGTAATTGGAACTTTAATTTAGGTAAAAACAACTAACAAACAAAACAAAAAAGTGTGTGTTTGTCTGAGTTAACTGAACTGAATGGTTATCTGGACAGTTATCTGAGGTGTAAATCTCAGGTGATTGAAAGGACTTGATAGCTGTGGAGGTTTAAATTACTTGTAGAAAGATCTAGTAAGTAGGGGAGTGGCTTAGCTAGAAGGAAGCTACATTTAAAGACTGCCTTAGAAAGATTTTTCTAGTAGCTTGGCAGAAGACACCAGGAGAAAGGAGTGCTGTGTGACTTGACTTCTCTGCTGGGACTATATTGCCCTCCTTCCTCCCCCCCACCCTCCCCCAAAGCTAGTTCTACTTTTTATAGGCACAGAATTTGACTATCAAGAGGAACTTCCTGTTTGGGAGCAGGAAGTGAATGATCACAGAGCCACCAAAGACCCACCATCCTAGAAGGGCAAGAGTAGCTGTCTGGCCCCTCTAGTTGCTGGAGGTCTGCCTCTGAGCAAGTAAGGGTCTACTGAGAAATATAGGATATTCTTGTCTCAGAACAGGACAATCAGGAGCTTAAAGGGCACACAGGCAGAAAGTAAGGAGAGAGAGAGAGAAAAAAACAGAGGAAAGAGTAGGATTGCAAACAGTTAAGGGGCCAGAAATAAGACATGATGGGAGCGGTGCAGTCCAGTGGCTGTGGAGCAGCAGTCTTCTGGGAGACGTTCTGGAGGATGCAGTGTTGTCCCATCTGCAGGCACCTCTCTGGGCTGAGGGAGGAGGTTGCTCATCTCCAGGCTGAGTTGGCCAGGATTTTGGGACATCCTCTTCCATCCAGGGACCACCAGTGCCACTGCCATTGCCTCAGAGGTTGCCAAGAAAGAGGAGTGGTTGGACCACAGTGAGCTCAGGGAGGGTGGAGGGTGGTGGAACAGAGGTGCATCCCTACAGCTTTACCTCTCCACAATTTCTATGCCATTCTGGCAAAGTGTGGTTCCTCTATGGAGGTACCCACAGTGGAAACCAAGGAGGATGCTGGGAACCTCCACAAAGGAGACCCACAGGAAGGTGGCAGGGGACCCCACGGAAGAAAACAACTCCTAGTGGGGACTCCATTGTTAGGAAGGTAGAACTGAGGAGGAAGGGAGGGAGGTAAGGTGCCTGCCTGGCTCCATGGCTTGGAGGGACAGGGAGTGAATCCTCAGGATTGCCAGAGCAGCTGCACAGGGAGGGAGCTGGATGTCATTGTCCACCTAGGGACAAATGACCTGGCTAAGAAAGGGATTAGAGAAGTGCAGGAAGAGTTTGTGGAATTGGGGAGGGTCTTAGACAAGTAGCACGCACGGTAACCTTCTCGGAGGTGCTGCCCATCTATGGCATAGGAGGGGCTGGGGTGTTCCGCACCATGGGATTCAATCAGTGGTTGACAAACTGGTGTGGAGCTCAGGGGATTTGGCTTCATTGGGGACTGGGGTCCACCTGGAGTGATGCAAACCTATACTGGCATGATGGGTTGCATCTGTCCAGGAGGGAACCAGAATCTTAGGTGATAGGTTTAAATGCTCATTGGCAAGCATTTAAACTAGCCAAGGGGAGGCACTGAAAGGAGCAGAGAAACTAGCCCCCCAAAAAATCACGGTAGCAAGTGCAGTAAACACCAACATAGAAGTGTCGATAGGGAGAAAGGCAGGGTAAATGGAGAAAGTGACAAAGGCAAGAAGGACAGGGATGGAGCAAAAGGAGTAAGGCCATCAGGAAATGGAGGGTAATGAGTACCAATGCCTGTAGTCTGGGCAACAAGCTCCTGAGCTGGTGGCCTTGATGGAAGAGGGATGCCTGGCTATCGTAGCAGTCACAGAAACATGATACACAGAGAACCATGACTGGGATGTTAACATAGCAGGGTACATAACCTACAGGAGAGACAGGCAGGGGAGAAGGGGGAGTAGCTCTCATGTAAAGGAAGGGATAAAAGCAACTGAACAAAAGAGTAAACAGGAGGAGAGGAGGCACTGTGGGTCACCTTGAGACTGGAAAGGGCACCACAATCCGCACAGGGGTTGTGTACTGACCCCCATGTTTAGGGAGGGAATGGACAAGGATATGATAGAAGGCATTCTTAGAATGACAGAGAAAGGGGAGATACTGTTGATGGGAGACCTGAATATGCCAGATGTTAACTGGACACATTTGCTGCAGCCACATCCAAGAGCAGGGCCATTCTTGATGCCCTACAGGTGGCAGGCCTCAGACAGCTAGTTTCGGAACCCACTCATGAGGGAGCAATCTTAGACCTCGTACTCTCAAACAGGGGCAGTGAGAGGATCTCAGATCTAGAAGTGGGATGCTATCTGGGAACAAGTGACAATCAAACAGTGTGGTTCACGTTAAACTCAGCTACAGAGTCAAGCCATACAAAAGTGAGGGTACTGGACTTCAGGAAGGCTGACTTTGGCAAGATGGGAGAGTGCCTCAGTAAAACACTCAGCAAAGAGGCTAGAAGGAGGTGTGGAGCAACAATGAGGAATCATCAAAACTGCCATCACAGAGGCAACAAGCCTTTGTGTGAAGCAAATAAACAAATCAAAATGAAAGAAAAGCCACTATGGTTCTCAAAAGAGGTGGCTGTGAAAGTCAGGAAGAAAGATAGCATTCTGGAAGTATAAGGAAACACAGAAGGAGCAGGACAGAGCTGTACCAGTTAAGGCAGAAGGAAGCAGGGAGGAAGTCAGAATAGCAAAGGCCCAAACTGAGGAAAAGATAGCCAACCTGGTTAATAAGGGATAAAATCTTTATAGGTACATCAGCGAGCTTAGAAAGACAAAGGGAGGATAGTGAGGCTGAATAGAATGAGCGGTGGGTGGACAGAGGGGACAGTCAAAAGCAGGGATACTGAAGAATATTTCTGTTCAGTATTCACAAAAGAGGAGGTGGAAGTGCCTAATCCAATTAACAGAAGCACTCTTGATAGGGGGTCGATCCCAGTCATTTCACAGAAGAAAGGGTTCTGCAAGAACTCTAAAACTGAAGGTGGACAAAGCAATGGGGCCTGATGGAATTCACCCAGAATTCTAAAAGAATTAAGGGGGAACTAGTGAAACCACTGGCAACTCTTTTAATAAATCATGGGAGGATGGTGTGGTACCCGAGGACTGGAGGAAGGCGGATGTGATTCCCCTTCACAAAAGTGGGACCAAGACAGAGGCAAGAAACTACAGACCTGTCAGTCTGACCTCTGTGGTAGGGAACGTGATGGAGTCACTTCTGAAGGAAAGAATAGTTGAGTACCTAGAGGCCAGTGGGGCACAGGACCCAAGGCAGCATGGGTTCACAGCGGAAGGTCATGTCAGACGAATCTAATAGATTTCTTTGACTGGGTGACCAAAGTAGTAGACCAGGGAAGGGCTGTTGACATGGCCTACCTAGACTTTAGCAAGGCATTTGACACAGTCTGACACAAAGATTAATAGTCAAATTAACCAGCCTGGGAGTGGGTCCCAGGGTGGTAGCCTGGGTAAAACATTGGCAGGACAACAGGACACAGAAGGTAATTGTAAATGGAGTCCACTCTGAAGAAAGAGTGGTTACTAGTGGGATACGCAGGGTTCAGTATTGGGTCCAGTCCTTTTAATGTCTTCATAAGTGACGCTGCAGAGGGACTGAAGGAAAAGTATGCCTCTTTGCAGATGACACAAAGATCTGCAACAGGGTTGATACACAAGGAGGCATGGAAAGGATGAGAAGGGACTTGGCAAGGTTGGAGGAATGGTCAGAAGTGGCAGCTAGGATTCAATGCAAAGAAGTGCAAATAATGCACCTGGGAAACAAGAACCCAGGGAAGAATACACAATGAGGGGGGAGGTAGTAACAACAACAAAAAGGAAGGACCTGGGGGTAATCTTATCAGGTGACCTTAAGGTTAGCAAGCAATGTGAGAAAGCAGTAGGGAGGGCTGGGGTATACTGGGATGCATAGGGACAGGCATCAGCAGCAGAAAACAGGAAGTTGTTATCCTCTGTACAGACAGTTGGTGAGACCCCATCTGGAGTACTGTGTCCAGTTCTGGAGACCCCATCTCTGCAAGGACATAGACAGGATAGAGGCAGTCCAGAGGAGGGCAACTAAAATGGTGCAGAGTCTGCAAGAGAAGCCGTATGAGGAGAGACTAAAGGAGCTTAATATGTATACCCTTGAGGAAAGAAGGAGAGGGGGGACATGATAGAAACTTTAAGTACCTCAGTGGAATCAACAAAGTCCAAGAGGGTAGCATCTTTCAGAAAAGAGACATGCAAGAACAAGAGGACACAATTTAAAGATAGAGGGGGTGGTTCAGGGGCAATGTGAGGAAGTATTATTTCACAGAGAGGGCAGTGGATGCATGGAACAGCCTTCCTGAGGAGGTTGTGGGGTCTAAAACTGTGGAGAATTCAAGAATGCATGGGACAGACATAAGGCAATTCTTTTGGCGGTAGGAAGAAATAGGCTGTTGGTTAACTAGGATCTGCGGCCTATCCTGTAGGTAGGAAATGGGCAGACTAGATGGGCCAAGCGGTCCTTATCTGCCATCAAAGTCTATGTTTCTATGTTTCTATGTTTCTATTCTGCTCTCACAAGAGTTGGTCATTTGTGTTTCACGGTTAACTGAAGTGGTATAAAATTTTGAATGTTTGTGAGAAATCTCCGGTCTGTACCACAGCTGAGTTCTTTTCCATCAAATCTCGGCATTGTTTTTGGCTATATAAACTCGGGGTTGTTTAATGGATATAAATAAATCTAAAGTTAGGTAAGTCATAGAAGTAGAAGTGTCTTCAATGTAGTCTCATACATATATATTCATGTGAGAGCAATATTGTTGTTATGTCAGATTGACAAACAGGTGTCTGCCACACTTTGCTATTTCAGGGACATGTACTGTGTGAAATCACAAAATTCAGTTCTTGGTGGGAATCTGTGTTGAATACAACATATATGTGTGTATCTAGACAGACTATATGTCATCCTGAAGCCCCTGTCTCTTGCCCCTCAGTTGAGGCTACTACATCCTGCTTCCTCTGCCCTCCCCTCCACAGGAAGGGCCAATGCCATCTGTTGCCCTGTTTCAGTCCCTACAGACAGGATGCTGTGCTCTGCTAAGCCCTAGAGTCCCAGAGCCTCTGCTGCCACAGTTGGACTGCTGCACCATGCTGCAAAAGACCACCAAAAGGTCAGAATTTTACTGCACCCTACACTGCCCCAAATGGGCGGGACCACTGCAACATGTGCACCTTTGTCTCACAGTCAGGGCTGCTGTAACCTGATGCCTCACTGTGTCCTGCCCCAAAGTCAAAACTTCTATACCATGCTGTCTTCTTCTCCCTGCCACCACTGTGCCCTGCTGCACCATAGAGCCTCTTGCTTCCACAGTTAGGGTTGTCGCACAATGCTGCTCCCTGCCACCAAAGTCAGATCCTTTGATACACTACCCAAGCTCCTTGAAAGAAAAAACAACACTTTCATCTTTTGTTATAGGATGGGAACAGAGGATAGCAGCCCTACCTATGGAGGCATGGGACTCCAGGCACAGCAGGCCACAGTTGCCTTGACTGTGTCAACATTTTTGAAGGGTGCAGAAGCCTTTGATGTGGTGGCAGAGACAGAGGACAACATGGTGCAGATGTCTTGACCATGTGGCAGGACAAAGGATGGCATCAGGATACTCGGCCCTTACTGTGAGACAGAATGCACATATGCAGTCGCCCTGCCCATTTGTGGCAGTGGAAGTGGGTAGCAGGGTGCAGTAAAAAAACACTTTGGTGGCCTTGGGCAGCATGCAGCAGCTCCAATTGTGGAGACATAGGCCCTGGGGCTCTAGAGCTTAACAGAGTCCAGCAGTCCTGTCTGTGGAGACTGAACGGGGGCAACAGGTGGCATTGGCCTTGACCGGGAGGGCAGAAGGAAGCACTGTGCAGTAGCCTCAACTGAGGGCAAGAGACAGGGGCATCAGGATGACATATAGTATGTCTAGTTACACACATACACGATGCATTTCCACACACAGTCCTCAGAGAACTGAATTTTGTGAGTTCATACAGTACATGTTTCTGAAATAGCAAACTGTGGCAAACACCTGTTTGTCAATCTGACATAACAACAATATTGTTTCACATGAACATATATATATATATATATATATATAGAGGCTACATCAAAGACACACTACTTCTATGACTTAACAAACTTTAGATTTATTTTATATTCTTTAAGCAACCCTGTGTTTATATAACCAAAAACAATGCAGAGTTTTATTGTGAAGGAACTCTGCTGTGAAACAGACCAGAGAGTTCTCACAAACATTAATTTATACCACTTCAGTTAACCAGTGAAACACAAATGACCAACTCTTTATGAGAACAGAATAACAGACTGTAAACTAATCTATCTAAACACAAACCAGATGGGTTAGTAACACACTTGGAGTAAAGACAATTAACCCTACAGATTGCTCTGACTGGGAAGTGCAACAGCTACTTCAGGCAATTAAGGACTTATTTGCTGCAGCAACAGGCTGGACAGGGATGATGTCATCACTCACTGATAGCGACAGAAAAATCTTCACTGTTTTAGTTACTGCAGAGCACATTGACAGATGCTGATTTAAAGAAAACTGCAAAACCAGACAGCATGAAATTTTCAGGAAAACACGAATCATGACATGGGGCTTGAGTTCATGTTTTGTCATAAATCTGTAAAACATTGGAATTTGATCGTTAAACATTCTAGGATGAACTCCTAGTATGAGTAAAAACAGGGTGAACAGCGAGGACCTGTTTGTAAGGAACCAGCAAGCAATCATCAGGAAGTATGATTGGAGGTTGGTGGAGGGCAACTTCAGAGAGATGTGAGGAAGACTGCCAGTGGAGTGATAGGGCGCTACCCTTAACCAGTCTGAACATGGATGGGACACACAAGGGTACTAATAGTCTATAGGGAATGCAAAATGGGACTGAGGGTTGAGGGATTCAAGGAAGATGGAGACAACACACCAGTACAGTAGGTCAGTGTGGGAGGTAGCATAGTATAGTATAGTACAGTACAGTATAGTATAGTACAGTATAGTATAATACAGTACAGTACAGTATAGTATAGTATAGCATAGCATAGGCAGACTTGGTGGACCTTGATCTCCTGCTATCAGATTCTGTTTCTATGTTTCTATACGCTACACACCTGTAATTTACTTTCTTCAGGACCTGTTCTAGGATCTATGCAAATTAAGTAACATGTGTGGAACATGTATACTATTTTATGCAACATCCTATAAGACCTATATGGAAGGAACTTACTGTACAAGTACACAATGCTGTACATATCTTAGTTTGTCATTTGTGGTGCAATATAGTACTGTTAAGGCTATGCACCAACAGGCATTCAGCTTTGTCATATTTTACTAGTTACTGTACAACCAAAAGATACCACATGAAGCAGTGCACACTTGGGGTAAAGTACCCAAACATCAGCTTGGCCTTGGGGCATGAAGGTGGGTGATAGGGAGGGTTGGGAGCTAGGGCTGATAACCCTAATACCATTTTCCATACTTTATGGACATTAGGACTAGAAACAACCTACTAATGTAAATAGATACAGTAGTAGTTTATAACTGGTGACCTCCCCTGAGGCTCAGGGCACCATTCAGTATAGTACATAAATAAAATAGTCATTCATTTAAACAAGCATTTGATGATTTAAAACAAATAAACAAACAAGATTAAAATATCAGCTGAGATGGTGAAAGATAAGTGTCTTCAGACCTGTCTCAGAGGCCTCCACTGTGGGGGCCTCTCAAAGGGCTCTTAAGCAAGCTCCACAGAACCAGGCCAGCCACCTCGAAGGCCCAGTCACCTTAGGTGCTTAACCTGGTCCTTGTTACAGATAGGTAGCCCACCTCAGTGGAGTGGAGAGGGCAAGATGACAAGTAAGAATACAGGAGCTCTGCCAGATAGCCAGGTCCCAACCCATGTAGGGCCTTATAAGGTAGCAAACCAACTTTAAAATGGATATGCCACTTGACAAGCAACTAGTGCAGTTCATGCAGCACAGAGGAAACTTGATACTTCCTTAGAAGGCCAGTCAATAGCTCAGATGTTGTCTTCTGCACCAGTTGCAGGCACTGCAGCATACTTCCATTGACCCTGAGGTAGAGAACATTACAGTAGTCAAGCCAAGATGACACAAATGCATGTACCAGGGTCACTAGATCCTTGTGGGGGATATGGATCTAATCCAGCTGATGTTCTTCAGATGGTAAAAGTCATCTGAGACTACTGCTGACATCTGAGCCTCAAATGTCAGCCTCTAAACCTGAATGACCCCCAGATTTTTCACCTTAGTGGAAGCTGAACAAGTAGGTGAGCTGAATATTAGTGCTGAATAAGCATTTCAACAGTGCATTAAACCTCTATTTTGCACCTTAATAACTCAACCTGTTCAACCTATTTTCCTTACATTTTTCATATGTGTAGTCAGTGTCAGGAACTGTACATGTTGTACAATTCTTTTCAATTGGTTTTGCTGGGGCATAATTATAGAGGGACATAATTCACCAAAATTAAGATTGTGTTTGCTCACTAAGAAGTCACTGTCACAAACTGCACACTTTTTTAAGTTGTTTAACCAGGAATAGCACACTGCTGAAAGCTTTTCACAGGAGTGACCTGGGAGTACAAGGAAGTTAAGGATTTGCTCATGGTCACACAGTATGCAAGTGGAAGCTGTGGGATTCAAACTCCAGGTTTGATCTGCTGGATGTCACCAGATTTGCAGATCAGAGCCTTAGACCACTGCACTATACTGCCCCTTTGTAACTTTTATGTTTGTAGTTTATGCCATTTTCAAAAAATTACAAAAATTGCTTTTTGCACATGCTTAGTATCAAAATTGAATATTCTAAGGATGACTGTATTTTTGCAAACCATTTGGCCAAAATGGTTTACTCTGGCAAAATGTTTATCCCCTTCCGTCCCACTCAGCTCTTTCAAAAACTGGTGGTGGTGTTCAGTCCCGCCACAAGAATCTCCTCCCACCTGACCTAGCTTTTCAGAAAACAGGAAGGGGTGCTCAATCCAGCCATCAGTATCGTCCCTCCTGACTAACTCATCACTTTAAGAAAAATGGCAGCAGATGCTCAATCCTGCTGCTGGTATCCACCCTCCCACCTGACCCAGCTCTCTCAGAAAACTAACAGCAGGTGCTCATTCCTGCTGCTGGTATCACACACACCTCCAACATACACTGACACCACAGTGCCTAAACATCAGTGCTGGCTAACACTCCCCAACATTATTTTACATCAGGGTGCCCATTATTGCTGCTAAGAAAGAACACACTGACACTGGGGTGCCCAGTCCCCAGTGTCAGAAGTTGAATTAAAGAAAACCATCCCTCATCATTCCTTTTTGCAACCTGTAAATAAGTAACTGGTCCAGTGATGTCTGCTGCTCCCTAGACCCCCAAAACCCCCACCTGACTCCCCGTCAGCACCCACCACTCTACATTCCTTGAACCCCTCACTTACCTCTCTATGATCCACCAAAGTAATTCTCTCACAACTGGAGAATGTTCTGCTGCTACTGAGACTGACTGCATGAAAACATATTAAATTCTCTTAATGGGTTTTGTGTTTAAAACATATACTCATAACTTTGTCATTATTTACATTTATTGCCCTACATTTTCAACCTAGCTATTTTTGTCCCATTTTATGAACAAGGTAAGTGCCATTTTCAAATCTTCTCCAAATTATGTTTTCTCAATCACTCTATGTAATCACCTTTTAAGCTGTATTTAAAAATACACCTGTGTTGAGCATAAGGTGGTGTCACAAAACTATGTTCAAAATTTGGGGTCAAAATCTCAAAAACAAAGTTATGATGAAACACAGATACTTATTCAATGTCCCATGCAGACAGTGTTGTGTTATGCTTGTGCAACTGTGTTAGTTTGGTTCTGGCCATTCACACTCTCTATTCCAGAGGAATTACCACCCTGTAGGAGTAGGAAAGGCAAGGAACCCTTAGAGAGGGTTTCACCCCTAGAGGTGCCATGGAATGATTCCCGTGGCTAAAGGTACCTTAGAAATACCCTAAGGAGAGAGTGTTGCCACTGGAGGATGAAGGGAGGATGGGGGTAAAGAAAAGTGCTTCACAATGAGGCTGAGAGGAACTGCTTATATCACTCAGGAAGTCAGAGTGGCTGGCTGTTTGGCCATCGAACTCCAGGCATAACCTTTCCAATTCAATGTCCTGCACAGCCAGTATAGTGTTATGCTTGTGCAACTGTGTTAGTTTGGTTTTGGCTATTCACACTCTCTATTCCAGAAGAATTACCACCCTGTAGGAGTATGAAAGGCAAGGAACCCTCAGAGAGGGTTTCACCCCTAGAGGTACCACAGGATGATTCCCATGGCTAAAGGTACCTTAGAAATCCCCAAAAGAAATGCAGTACAATCACATCCGAAAGAATGAGGTGACACAAAGCTTATGAGCAAGCAGTAACTGTGACGTAGGAGCAATAACTGTAACGTAGTAGTAGAGAAGCATAGACAGTTTGATAACGTAATGAGATGCTCAGTTGGATAACATAATGAAATGCCCAGGTTTGCATTGAGAATGAGTGTATCCTCTAAGGAGAGAGGGAATGGCAGGACATCCTCTACCTCCATCCAACAGCAGAGCCTACCTAAAGAAACTAGGGACACTACAATGCTAACTAACAGTTATGACCTGAGGCAATGGAGGAGAGAAAAAACTGTAAGGAGGAAATCTCTTGGGATCCAAGACCTATGTCACCTTCCCTCCAGGCTTGGGATAGTTTAGTTAGTTACAGCTCTGCAGCTACAATTTGGAAAACCCAATTAAAGGGATGTGGAAAATATTCCAGTTTGGAGGAAGGCTGTCACTCACACCCTCTAGCAGGAACGCCATGGAAGGTTGTGAGAAAACTCTGCAACAACACATGCAACCAAGGCAGATGAGGAGAGCAACGACTGCTGAGGCACTCACTGGCCTACCCACCCTAAACTCGAGCCAGGTGAAGCAGAAGCAGTTGTAGGGAGAATGTGGTGAAGGTGCCTTGCTAGGGGAAACCACTAAAGTCAATGGCTAACCATTATAATGGAACACTAGAGCCAAAGGATATCTCATAACCACCCTTCACCTCTAGTCTTAAATTTTACACCAGGAGCTGCTCTTGCATAGCATGTAGCTAAAGCCAAGCCAGGGGTGAGGACATTCCCAGCTATGGGACAGATGAAACGATCTTGCCCCAAGTTGGACACACTCAAGATGCAGACTCAATGCAGAGTGAGACCATTGGCTGCAGGGACCCTGAGCCAGAATAGAATGGCTTGGCATGCCCCAGAATTAGAGTGAGAGCTGAGAAGCTGGTAGGCTGATTGAGCAAGTGTGCTGATCATAATGAGCAGTGAGTGCTGAGACGTTGCAAGGTCAAAAGCAGACTGAGTGCAGCAGACATCCCAGAGTCTGAAGTCAAGAGGATACAGTAGGCATGAGCAATCAAATGCGTAAGCAAGCATGGACCTGTATGTAGATCAGTAAACAGAGTAGTAAGTGGACCTGCACATAGGTCTGCATAATGTAGTAGCAATGAAACAGCACTGAATAGTGGGGCAAGCCAGACAGACATTTAAAAGCCAAATTAAGGTGACAAATACTCTGAGGATTTTGGCAGTGAAGGCAGGATTAAAGCAGAAATAATGAGCCACATGGGGCCATGACTCTCAAACACTTCCCAGTCCCCACTGTAGGACAAACAAGAAAATGATGGAAGAACCGAGAACCACATGCAGTCATAAAGCTAATTTAACAGCCTCAGCAGGAGCTTTCTTAGCTGATCTCAAGAGTATAACAGTGTGAATAAATATAAAAGCCACATGCATATGGAGTACACTGAGTTGTAACTGCAATAAACATAAATAAGGAGACACAATGCCTGAAAGCAGGTGTAGCCAGGCAGTGCAATGAATGTTATAATGAGGTAAGTAGAATACTGAGCATGATTGAACTGCATAGTTCAGTGTGCCTTAGTCAGGTGAAATCAATTGGGTATGCAACATGGAGCAGTATGGTTGAGCTGAAACACACAAATAATGATTGCAGTTGCATTGCAGTACTTTGAGAGTTGAGTGACTGAAAGCAAGTAGTAGAACCACTGGAATAATATGCTAGGAGTTTAGAAACAAAGCCCCCCGAACCCCCAAAAAAAAACAAAGACACACAAACACAGAACAGGACACAAGAAAGAAGAAGAACACATGCAGCCAAAGGCAAAATACAAACCAGAAGCTGAAAATAAACACAGAAATCCAGCAAAACAAGCAGGAGCAGCAAGGAGGTGGGTCTCAGCCAGCCCTGCAGGCCCCAACCAGCTCAGAGGACAGATGGACAGAGCCTTCAGCTGCAAAAAGAAAAAGTGCTTCACAATGAGGTTGAGAGGAACTGCTTATATAGCTCAGGAAGTGGGAGTATTTTTTCTGCTTGACCATCAAACTACAGGCACAGCCTTTCCAATTAATATTTACTCAGACCATTGCTATTTTTGAAGAACTTGACTCCAAATTATCAACATAGCCCTTTGTTTTATCCCACCTCAAGAACATGACATGCTTCATCATAAAGATCTTGCCCAAAATGTATTTCATGCTTGTGCCACAAAATTATATTGTAGCCAAGATTTCATAAATGACACCCATCATGTTCATAAGCTGGGATCATAAAAGATGTGAGGTCAAAATCTTCAAACCAAAATGTTATGAAGAAATGTTGTATTTTGGGGACTGGGGAAGTAACTGCTGTGTAGAGGGAGGAAGGAAGGCTGCTGTGAGTAGCACCATTGTTGAGGGGACCCAGGTCACATGACTACAGCCAACCTATTGCATGGCTATAGTCTGGAATTTTTTCCAGTAATGACTTTTTATCTGCCACATCCTGATAGGCCCACTTCTGCCCACTGCTGCCTAACCCCATTACCCACCATCCCAGGGACTTACCTTTAACCTTTGATACCTTCACAGATCCCAATGGGGGTAGTAGGGCTGTCCTCCTTTCCAGAGACTCTGATCCAGTTCGGTGTTCTGGTGTCCAGTTGATAGTGTGGTCAAAACTACATCCCTGCATCTTATAAATGTTATTTTCATGTCAACAGACAACTGTTTTCCTGTAGCTGTTGGTGATATCTGTGTTTGTATTTGTTTGTTTTCACTTTTCATGCTAGTTCCTGTAACTATAATGGGAGGGTGCATTTTATGGTTGTGGAAATCTCATTGTCTATGAGAGTTGCATTAGTATATGAGAATATAATGTGTCACCACCCATTTTACTATGCATGTCTATAATGAAAGAATAAATATCCTGAAAAAGCTCTCTGAAACATGCAAACTGAATGCAATTTAATAGGAAAATCCCTGCAATCAAACTCAGAAAGTTTGCAAAGCTAACTGAAGATAAATGTGATATTTCACTCCTTGCTGTCTGCAGCCTATTTTGTTGAACTCTAATTAAGCAGCCAGGCATGTTTTCATATGCTAATGTAGCTCTCAGGGGCAATGAGAGTTCAACAACCAGAAAATGGAGACCCCAGGAAAGTTACAGGGAATAGTGTGAACATTGAAAGTAAACTAAAGCAATCACATACAGTATATCTTTGACAGTAATATGAAAAAAGTTGTATGTTGACATGGAAACAAATACAATTTACAAGATATGAGGATGTAGTTTTCCTTTAATGGACCGTGGAATACTTGTTCTACCTTTTACCCCATACAGTTACTGCTATTCCCTGTCCCACCTAATCCACTTATTTAAAAATATATTCACTCTGTGCGCCTCCAGCCCAACCTAGATGATTGATTTTTATTCATCATACTAATCATTTTTCCTTTATTTCTACAATTCTGACAGAGCACCAACAAAGATCTGGAAAGACGCTGACCTCATATATTAGATAAACATTTTTTATGTTTACCCTTCCTTGTTTTTGTTCCACATCAAGATAGTGAATACAGGAATGGTGATATGCAAAACGGCACTACATTACAGTGTGTGCTATATTGGCAACTTTTCTGTTTGTGGGGGCTTTGTTCCCCCACATGCCCTTACTTAATATAACAACTCTGGTGGGTGGACCTTGGGTAGGGGAATTGTCAGTTATGATATGACACTCGCTGTAATATGTGTGCCATTTTACTCCTCGCCATTCTGTAGTCGCTATCTTGATGGGCTACCCTTGTTTTTCCTATTTAGTTTCTAAAGATCTGCACAACCTTTGTGGCCCTTAACTATTCTTATTTTTCAGGCACAACTGGATTTTCCTTCATAACCTCCTATTCCAAGCTCCCCAGAACTCAAGTAAGAGATCTCCAAGTTATTATCTATGCTAGGTGGGTAAGCTGTGGTGGTGCAACCCAAGTATTAAAACAGTGTTCGTGTTCATTTTTAGGTGATTACTGATGTAAGACTTGAAATATGACAACTATTCTGTTTACTTTATATGGTGCAGGTCTCCTTGGGACCTGAATGAATGAGGATAGGACTCCATTACTTCAAAAAGAAGGAGGTTAATTGTAAAAACTTTGTTAGCACAGATATTAGGACTGAAGAATGCAAAGTGAACAAAGGAAATAAAACATTAAGGTTTGGAGTCTCAGGAGTCTTGGTAAAACAATGGTGTGGTATGCGGTTCTAATGCCAACCCTCTCCTGAGCAAATTGTTTTGTATGATCTCAAGCTTTTATAGGGCATGCAGCGTCATGTGTGAAGAAAGATATGATTGATTATGTTGGCTACATTTGTCAAGCCATACAACTCTACCTACAAACACTATATGCCCATTAGGCACGGGCTTGACCACCACCCTGTACTTTGGGTAGGAGGGTTGAGGCTGGCCAGTGGGGGTGGGCATTAGGGTTGAGAACCCCAAGAACACACCACTGATTTACTAGGACTGTTAAAACTTCAAACCCTAATGTTTAAATTTCCTTACTTTGTGTGCTCTGCATTCTTCAACCCTAATGCCTGAATTAATGTTGTTTTTGCTATCTATCTGTCTATCTATCTAGCTATAGTATCTATATATCTACAGTATCTATCTGTCATATACTGTAGAAAGATGGATAGATAGATATATAGACAGATAGATAGATAGATAGATAGATAGATAGATAGATAGATAGATAAAAAATCATTGCTACACTTGTTAGGGTTAAGCAATCAAATATAGGGAAATGTTGTGTTAGGGTTTCCAACCTAACTCCTCATAGCCACCCTCCAAGCAGCAATAGCAACAACCATTATGGTTTCACCTCTCCTGCATCTTTACAAAGCAGGCCTGGGGTGTGCCTTTGTGGTTGTCAACCCTAATGTTCACCCCATTCCATCATTAAAGAAGCTGAGATGCAGAGTATACAAGAATAGGGTAAGTGTTAGGCTAATAGCTCCAAGATACACCCCATGCCTGATTTAGAAGATACAGGAGAGGTGAAACCATAATATTTTTTCCTGTCACTGCCTGAAGGGTGGGGTGTTAGGGTTGAAACCTTAATGCCACATTTCCAGCTTTTGTCAGTTTAACACTGACAAGTACATTAATGATGATTTTGCAATGAATATCCTTACTTTTTGAGATAGTGCAATCGATCCTCATTTGCCTGTGGAAGCACAGGGCCCTACAGGGTCTGCACTGCCATCACTCCATAGATGCATACATCCATGTTCCTGTGGAAGCACTGACCCTCTGATTCTGCACTTCCATTTATGCCAAAACAGCCATTTCTTTCCTTCATTGCATGGCTTGTTAAACTTCAGATGTTATCCTATGGGAATTTGCAGTTTTATTCTTTATGTTTTTTATAGTGTCCCTAAAAGTTTGGTGGGAATATGTGGTTTTCTTGTAATACTTATGAAGATCTTTGTTTTTATATATACTGTAGATCATCCCTTAAGTCCAAAGACTGAGGAAGTTATGGTTTGTTAAAGTTCCAATGTTATACTATGGGAATGTTTATGCTTTATTCTTGTTTATATTGGCTCTAAATGTTTTGGGGGTGGTAATATATTGTATTGCTATAGTACTCATTAAGACCTTTGTTGTGATATACATATCATCTCTTAAGTCCAAATATTGAGGGAGTTATGGCTTATTAAAGTTCCAATGTTATCCTGAGGGAATTTTCATTTTTCTTTTTTTATGTGGATCTACGTGTTTGGGGAGGATTATGTGTTATTCTTGTAGCATTCACTAAGACATTTTTTATATATAGATTGTTCCTTAAGTCCAAATATTGAGGGAGTTATGGCTTGTTGACTTTCAAATGTGGGGAAAAAGACTAGTCCAAAATCTTTTCCATACGAAGGAATCCTGTTTGGTATGAAATGAAAACCCATACAAAAAGAATCAGGAAAAAACTAAGTCCAAATTATTTTTTGTATAAGGAATCCTTTTCTGAATGAACAAAAAACATATGACAAATGATTCTTTCATACGAAACAAGAATGTGAAAATAAAACTAAGTCTAAATTATTTTTCATATAAAGGGATCCTTTTCATATAAACAAACAAAGCTCACAAAAAGGATCCCTTCACACAAAAAAATGTATTGGAACACAAAAACTAAGTCCAAGTTCCTTTTTATATGAGAGGATCCTTTTGTGTATGAATAAGAACAGCTTTCAAAAAGGATCCTCTCACATGAAAAAAAATTGGGACTTAGTTTTTTTCTGATTCTTTTCATATGAAGGAATCTTTTCTGTGGTCTTTTTCACTAATGCAAGAAAGGATGCCCTCATATGAAAAAATATTTGAACTTAGCTTTTTATCCAGATTCTTTTTCATATGAAGGATCCTTTGCATATGGCCAAATTATTTTTTGATGGCCATACAAAAAGGCAGGAGTGAGGCACAAAAAGGAATTTAAAAATAAAAAAAAAACACACATTGGGTGTGTCACTCTTCCAGCAGTTAAGTAGAGATTCCACCTAAAGGGGCTGCAATAATGAAGATATAGTACATGTGTTGGTGTCTCTGCAGGATGTCACTTTGTGGGTTTTGAATTTTTTTTAAATGGAATCAAGATGTCAGCCATATGAAATGGATCTTTCTTCATGAAAATGATTGGCCCTATATGAAAAATAATTATTTTCATATGGACCAAATTCTTTTTCATTTCAAACAGCTATCCAAAGACTGTCCTGAGCATGCTCAAGCTGAAATTTTAAAGTTTAATAACTTTGGAAGAGATTAATATTTTTCACCAAACCAGTAAAAGGCACATCTGTGGCCGAGCTCTTTCTACCCTGAAAATTAAGCACTACAATTCCAAATCATTTTGATGCAAGGTGATGACATGTAAAACAACAAAAAAAACTGGGATTTGTTATGTTTTTTTTTTCACATTATCCACATCTCAGAATCCACACATCTGACAATTCAACTTGGCACATTAAGAGATCTACCCTCTGAGACTGCGATGTAACATTTTGTGTAATTCTGTTAAACAGTCATTGTTTATTATTATTTCAGAAGACAACTTTGAGCCAAGGCTTAATCTGCCAACATCCTAATCTGGTTCTAAGGTCAGTGGCATTCTTGTGTATCCCCTCCCTGGGTCATGCCTGAAAATAGGCAGGATTTGTCTAGTGCACTTACCCAGTCAACAAACAAAAACTAAATAAGTAAAGGGTATTTTACAAAGGTTCCACATTGGGGAAAACAATACAGAACATAGTGAGGACAATAACAAGTACAGTAGTTTCAAGCAGCTATAGGTTTTGTCGGGTACATTAAAGCTTTCATATGGAATTACTGTAATATGGGCAATTATTCACAGTATGTATGTTAAGTTACAGTAATTTGTTTGTATTATTCAAGAACACATATACAATAAAAAACACAGTTGTAATGTGGTTCACTAGAATAAATTAGAAACTGCTAGGAGAGATGGTAGATACATGTAGAAGAAGCTATGGGAGAGAATGTAGATAATAATGGGGAAATAAAAGGAGGGAGATAGAAGATAGTGGAGGTAAGGTGAGAGGGACTTGGGGAAATTAGAGGAAGGAGAGTAATTTTAGTTAGGAGAAACATTCACAGGAGGCCATTGTGACAAGGTGCTGATGCAGGTAGCACTTGAAAGTTCTGAAAATTGTGAAGATAATAAAGTGCAAAATTTGAGGTTTAATACATAAACCCCTGCTCAACCCTAACTACAGTGGTGTTACCATATCACTATAATATATATGGTAGAAGCCACTTAATCAGGACACCCTAGTTGCTACCAGTTTGACTCAATATGCGAGCATCCCCAGTATCAGAAGTTGATTGTTTTACCAGAATCTGCAGCTATCCTATACTGTGTTCATGCTGTAGTGTGTCTGCTACGAGAGCTTATTAAAGAGCAGGAAACATAGCACAACAGCACAGCTTAGTCAGAGGAGCCATCCACCCATGCTCTCTGTATGAGAACAGTGATACTTTCTTGAATTTTGAAGCAGCAGTTGGAGTTATGCTGCTGACTTCAGTTGAAGAAGTGAGCCAGCAACCCTCTATTCTCTCTGTCACTGTCTCTCTCTGTCTCTCTTTGTCTACTTGCTCACCCCCACAGCTAGCAGTGGAACCAGTGAACCGGAGGAGTGGATATCTCTACAAAGCAGTGTGCAAAGATGGAGATCAGTGCCCAAGAGGTGGATAGGCAGAAAAAGGGCAAAATTCAGCAGAAGGGCAGACAGCAAGGAGAACCAGGATAAAGGACAACCAAGGAAGGGGCTGGAGTAGAACAGCAAAACAGTCTAGGGAGGTCAAATCATGGAAAGCATACAGCAATGCCAGGAGCCTTAGCAACAAGATGGAAGATCTGGAGGCTGTCATGGTGCAGTCAGACCTGGACATTGTGGCCATCACTGAAACCTGGTGTAATGATAACCATGACTGGAAGATGGCCATACCTGGCTAAAACATATTTAGAAGAGACAGGGCAGGTAGGAAGGGAGGAGGTGGCACTGTATGTGGAAATGACATAAGGGCCACAGAGATCCAGGAGGAACAAAATGGGGAGATACTGTGGGTTAAGCTGGAAAGGAAAATGGGGCCTGCCATCCGCACAGGTGTGGTCTATAGACCCCCAGCCCAGGAGGAAGAAACAGATAGGGAGCTGATGCTAGCCATTCAAAGGATGGCAGACAAGGGTGAGGTAGTACTGGTTGAGACTTCAATATTCCAGACGTGGACTGGAGCATCCCAGCAGCAGCATCAACTATGAGCAGATTTATCCTGGAATCCTTCAGGGTGCCTTCCTCAAGCAACTGGTCATGGAACCAACTCAGCAGAAGGCAATACTGGACCTTGTGCTCACAAACAGGGACAGTGTGATAGGGGTAACAGTGGGGAGTACCTGGGGAATAGTGACCATCAGTCATTGTGATTTGAAATCACAGAAAGAGCAGAACCAAACCACACAAAACACATATCTTGGATTTTAGGCGGGCAGACTTGGGAAAATGGGAGATACTTGAAAGAGGCATTAAGGAATGGGGCAGAATCAAGGGTTGAGGAAGAGTAGACAGGATTTAAAATGGGGATTACAAGAGCAACAGAATTATGCATTAAACAGGTACCAAGAGGAAAAGGAAGAGGAGACCATTACAGTTTTCCAAAGAGGTAGCAAAGAAAGTGAAAGCCAAAAAGATTGCATTCAGGCAATACATAAAGACACAGGCAGAAGGGGATAGGGAGAAGTACCAGGAGAAGCAAAGGAGGCAGGGAGGTCAATAAGAGAAGCCAAAGCTCAGACAGAAGAACACATTGCAAAATCAGTGGGTAGAGGGACAAAACCTTTACAGGTACATACATGAAAAAAGAAAGGCAAAGGGAGGGATAGTGAGACTGAAGGGGAGGATGGGGGTGCGTGGAGGATGACAACAGTAAAAGCTGACATATTGAACAGGTATTTCTGCTCACTCTTTACTGAGGAAGAGGGAGGGTAATGGGTCTGAAGGTAGTACAAGGGGTGAGAATGGTGCAGAAATGGACACAAGTCCCTTTACACGAGAAAGGGTCCTGAAGGAACTGGAAGTAATAAGAGTTGATAAAGCTAATGGGGCCAGATGGGGTGCACCCAAGGTCCTTAAAGAACTAAGAGGTGGTGGCTGAACCTCTGGCTATCCTGTTTAGTCGATCACTGGAAACAGGGAGGTACCCAAAGACTGGAGGACAGCAGATGTAGTCCCCTTATTCAAAAGTGGGAACAAGCAGGAAGCGGGGAACTACAGACCAGTCAGCCTCACCTCGGTAGTGGGGAAGATCATGGAAGCACTACTGAAGGGAGATTGGTGGAACATCTTTTGTCAATGGACTACAGGACTCAAGGCAGCATGTTTCACCAGGGGAGGTCATGTCAGACCAACCTCGTTGAATTTTTGACTGGGTGACTAGGGAGGTGGATCAGGGAGGGCAGTGGACATGGCCTATCTGGACTTCAGCAAGGCCTTTGACACTGTGCCACATAGGAGACTATTACAAAAACTGTGGAATATGGGTGTGGGCAGGACAGTGGTGTGGTGGGTAGGTAACTGGCAGGGTGGCAGGACACAGAGGGTGGTGGTAATGGCTGTCACTCCATGGAGGAAGAGTGACCAGTGGGGTACCCCAGGGATCAGTGCTGGGACTGGTCCTATTCAACATCTTCATCAGTAACATTGCTCAGGACCTAGAAGGCAGAATTTCACTGTTCGGTGATGACACAAAGCTTTGTAACAGAGTAGACACACCAGAGAGTGTAGACAGAATGAGAAGGACCTGCAGAAACTTGAAGAATGGTCAGGGTTTGGCAGTTGAAATTCAATGCAAAGAAGTGCAAGATGATGCATATGGGACTAAAACCCTGGCACGATATATCAGTTGGGGGTGAGGATATAGCATGCACCAAGTAGGAAAGGGATCTTGGGGTTATCATCTCTGATGACCTCAAGGTGAAACAGTGTGACAAGGCAGCAGGTAAAGCAAATAGGATGCTGGGATGCATAGGCAGGGGCATCACCAGCAGGAAAAGGAAGTCATAATTCCACTACACAAGACATTAGTGAGGCCCCACCTGGAGTACAGTGTACAGTTCTGGAGATCTTACCTACATAAGGACATAGACCGGTAGCGAAGGTTCAGGGAGGGCAACTAAGATGGTACATAGATTGCATCACAAGTCCTATGAGGACAGGTTGAAGGAACTGAATATGTACTCCCTGGAGGAGAGGAGGGAGAGGGGATATGATAGAGACATGCAAGTATCTTACAGGGAGGAACAGGGTGCAGGAATACACTATTTTTAAGCAAAAAGATGTTCCAGGACTAGAGGTCATGGGATGAAGTTGGAGGAGGACGATTCAGAGGAAACGTGAGGAAGAATTTCTTCACAGAATGGGTGGTGGACAAGTGGAACATCCTGCCAGAGGAAGTGGTGGGAGCTGAAACAATCACAGGATTTAAGAATGCATGGGATAGACATAAAGGAATTCTGGATGTCAGGGTTAAGGGCAACAGACTTCTTGAAAACATAAACTGAACTTACAAGCTCAAATGGGCAGACTTGGTGGGCCATAGGTCCTTATCTGCCAACACTGTCTATGTATCTATGCTTATCTGTCTATCTATCTATCTATCTATCTATCTATCTATCTATCTATCCATCTATCCATCTCTCTCTCTCTCTCTCTCTCTCTCTCTATATATATATATATATATATATATATACCTCATGTTCTAATATATAATACAAGCTGGCCAGGGTGCCCACCCTGGTACCACTTCTCTTGACCCCCTCCTCCAGGTCACCTGCCCCATTCCCATTATACACATGGTGGTGCTATGGTGCCCATGCCTGGTGCGGTCGAACATTTGCCAGACACTAAGGTGCTCAATCCCAAGTGTCAGAATGTGAATGTCCCCTGAGATAAAGAAAACTGTCCATCTTTTTTAACCTGTATATAAGAAAACCATCACTTGTTGATCTAACCCACTTACATACACACCCACCCATCCTAACTTCACACTCAGCATCCACAACCCCCTCTCCACACCCTCACTCACCTGAAAATGTCATACGACATAGAGCCGTTCTTCAATCAAAGACACATCTTGCTGCTGGAACACTTGCATTCTCTGTATGAGAACAGCAGAACTGTCTTGAATTCTGAAGTTGCAGCTGAAATTGTGCTGCTGGTTTCATTTGAATCATTAAGCCAGCAATCCCACATTCTCTCTGTTGCCATCTCTGTCTGTTTGTCTCTCTGTATCTATCCATCTATCTATCTGTATATCTGTCCATTTGTCTGTCTATCTATCTGTCTGACTTTATATATCTATCTGTCTGTCTGTCTATCTATCTATCTATTTATCTTTTCTACGTGTTTAAAATTTATATTAAGCAGACTGTGGGACCCACCAGTGGTACCACTTCTTTCTCCACCCTCCTATCCAGCTTGATCACCCACTGTTTCCATTATGCACATAGTAATATGTACATACCATCCCCTGGTGCTGTCAAACAGTAGCCCAACACTACATTGCTCAGTCCTCAGTGTCACATCCCCTGAAATAAATTGTCTTTCATTAATTTTTTTTTGCTTTTAACTTGCAAAAAGAAAATGGTCCATCACTGATCTGACCCCTCACACACACACACTATGTACCCCAATCTCCCACTCAACACCCAACACCCACCACCTCCACACATCCACAACACCCTCCATCTCCTGAACATGTCCCACAGAGTAGATCCACACTCAGGATTGAAGACATGCCTTGCTGATGGAACCAGAAACTGCCTTATGAGAAAATCAGATAAGTGAGGTTTAATGTATTTCAATAGGGTTTGAACTTTGATTCATAACGTACTAATTGCCACCAGATTAGGTCTTATGGTCTATCGAGTCTGCTCAAACCTCAGATCCCTAGTTGGGTGCAAAGCCCTCCCCTTGTGTTTCAGAAACCCTATCATCCATCCCCACTCCTGGGCCAGGCCATCATCTGATACATCTGCTTTCTGTGTCTGTCCCACCCTCTCTGAAGCCCTCCACTGTGGACCTCTGAACCAGCTCATCAGGCAGCGTGTTTCAAGGATCTCCACCCACTCTGTGAAAACCTCCTCTTTTCCCTTCTCACCCTTCCACCTTCCAACTTCAAACCATGTCCTCTGGTGATACCTCTCTGCTTTAGTCTAAATATCCTCCATGTTTACCCTATTTATTCCCTTGAGGTACTTGAAGAACTCAATCACGTCCCCGTCTCTCCTCTCCTCCAATGAAAACAGGCAGAGCTCCTCAAATCTGTCCTCATATGTCAAATCCCTAGTCCTCATAACATCTTAGTTGCCCTCCTCTGTACTCTCTTCAGGAGCCTGTATGTCCCTCTTCAAGTGTGGTCTCCAGTACTGTACACAGTACTCAAGGTGTGGTCTAACCAGTCCATTCTACAGTGGCAGAATCACTTCCCTGCTTCTAGAGGTAATCCCCTTACAATGCATCCCAACATCCTGTTTGCTTTGCTAGCCACTCTCCTGTACTGCTCAAAGTTATTCATACATGCATCCACCATGACCCCTATGTCTTTTCCCCTGTTGAGGCCTCCAGCACCTCCTCTCAGGTGTACCTGTGTTAGGGTTTTCCACCCAAGATGTAACACCTTGCACTTGGTGATATTGAAATTTAATTTCCACGTGTGAGCCCACCTTTCCAGAGTGTCCAGGTCCTTTCCAGGGCCAACCTCCTCTCTTCCCCTCAACTACTGCTCCCATCTTGGAGTTGTCAGTGAAGAGACTCATTTCACACCTATACCCTCCCTGATGTCTTATATATGCATTAAACTGGATCAGACCTAGGACAGAGCCTGTGGTACCCCACTACTGACCTCTCTAGGTTCAAGAGCTCCCCAACGACCACTACTCTCTAAGTGCATCCAGCTAGCCAGTTTTCAATCCATCTGACCATCAAAGGCCTACTCCCAACCCCATCAGTTTCTCCACCAGACCATTATGGGGGACAGAGTCAAATGCCTTGCTGAAGTCCAAAAATAATACATCCACAGGCTTTCCCCATCCAGTTCTGATGTTACTCATTCATAGAACTCCACAAGATTGGTTTGACATGATCTACCTAGGCACAAACCCATGTTGCTGACTATCAGACCTCCACCTCCTCCAAGTACACCCCAGTCATTCCTTTAGTATACTCTCCATTAATTTTCCCACCTGAGGTCAAACTGATGGGTCTGTAGTTACCTTGTACTTCCTTGACCCCCTTTATGGATTGGCACAACATGAGCCTCTCACCAATCCCTAGGTACCCTTTCTGTCTCAAGCAACCCATTGAAGAGCTCCGCCAGGGATGCAGCTAGTATGTCCGCCACTTCATAGTACTTCGGATGAATCCCATCTGGCCCAGGAGATTTTCTTTCTTTGGGGCCTTAAGGGCTAACACATCCTTTTGGTGGAGATAGCATCATCCATCCCTCCACCTTACTGGCCTTTTATCCTTATCCAGATGTGACACTCACAGGGTACCTCTCCTCCCTCTTGTTGCATTTCTGTTGCTCCCTGATCCCACTCACTACTGTTTCTATCCCCATAACTTTGTCATTTTTGCATATTTTATACACATTTTCAACATGGCCTTTTGTGACCCCACCTCACTACCAATGGCAGTGAAATTATGTAAATCTGTCCAGAAAGGTGATTTTGCAGTTGCTTTGTGTAATCACCTTTGGGGCAGGATTTGAACATTTCACCACCCTTGTTCATGAGATTGGGTCATAAGAAGCTATGTTGAATATTTGTGGTCAAAATACTTAAAATGACAAAGCTGTGAGCATTCATTGAAATTTTGCATGTCGCCATAGTTGTGGTAATTTTTAAATATGTCTATGCCAGATTTTCAGCATAGCAATTTTTCCACGCTCACCTCATGTATATGACAGCTGTAATTTTTCAAATCATGGCCAAAATGTGTTTTGCACCTCTGGCATGGAATAATGTTTCAGGAGAGATTTTAAAATGTCACCTACAGGGTTCATGAGGTGGGGCAATAATAAGGTTATGCTAAAATTTGTTGTACAAATGTTGTAGAATGCCTGTTATGAGTGAATGTTGCAATATTTCAACATTCGCCATAATTTCCTAATTTTCAGTATTTTAATTTCAAACTTCAAACATCAGCATTTTTTACACCACCTCATAATAATGACATCATTTTTACATCCTGGATGAGATGTGTTTTCACACTTGTGGTGCAAAGGGATGTTTTGGCTACTATTCTATAAATACCACATGTCTTGCATATAAGGAAAGTCAGAAAATGAGTATCTTGAAAATTTGGGGTGAAAATAAAAAAACATAATTAGTGATAAACTTTGTGTATAGTGTGGGTCATCACCCACTGGGAATGTAGTGAGCCCGTGCTGATGAGCTAAGTTTGGGAGTGAGCTTAGTGACCCAGCTACATGGGGTGAGTGTGGTGGGATGGTGCTGTTATGCAACACCCCAAAGCAAGAGAATGAAAGCTGCAGGTTGCCTGTAAGGGCCTGGGTACATGTAGTGAAAACATCTCTTCTATTGGCATAGGGACATGCACCTCTGCACCTGTGGGTGGAAGAGGGCCCTGGACATTGACATACAGATGGATGCTTCGGGCCTGTGCATTGCTATTTATTACATAATAAAGCACAGAGATCAGAGGTCCTGGAGCTTCTGCAGCCCACCAGACAGTCCCATGAATTATTGATATTTGTTGCTACACAGAAGTACAGGACCAACAAGTGCCCTACACTTCTGTAGGTGGATGATGTCTTCCCTGGCACAGGATCCAGAGAGCCTTGTGCATCTGCATGTCTTCATGCAGGTCCCAAAGAGGCTATGTGAATTTATTTTATTTATTTAAAAAATATTCACCAGAAAAAGCATACTTAGCAGAGTTGCTAATTTCAGATGCATCCTGGGGTGAAAGCAGAGGGGATATAGCAATAGTACATGGTAACAACTATACATGGTAGCAACATACAAGATAACATTCACAATTTACAATTGAGGCAGTCCAAACAGTGCAGATACAGACTTCAAGTGCAGTGCAGTGCAGCAGGAGAAATAACTGGGGGAGCAAGGAGCTAGGGGCATGGAGGCAGCTGCAAGAAGGAGAGGTGTGACTGCAAAAGTAGTGAGGAGAGGGTATGGTGGGATGTGGCATTTCAGATGGAGAGGGGAAAATGAGGATATGATTCCATTATCTCAAAAAGAAAGGAAGAAATTCTTTGCAAAACAACTTCACTAATTTACCAGTTAGGGTATAGTTAATGCCACAAAGTAGGAAATGTGGTGCTAGGGTTTTGAACGCTAACTCCCACTCCACCACCCAGCAGGTAAAGGAAAAAAAACATTACAGTTTTAGGTCTCAAGAGTCTTGGCAAATCAGCAGTAGGGTCTTCCTTGGGTTTGTTAACCTAGTGCTACCCCTCGCCAACCTGTAGCCTCCTATAGTAAAGCACAAGCTACAGCTCCGAGCCAGTGCCTTATTGTGATACCCTCTTCAAAGGTAGAGAAGATGTCCCCACATATTGCCTGCACAATATGTTGTTGTTTTCTTCATGCAGCACCAATATAAAGGAGAAAGGAGGTCAAGTCTAATGTCTAATGTTGTTTGATCAGGGAATGGGGTGAGGATTAGGTTTGACATCCCCAAGGAGGACCCCACCACTGATTTGTCAAGACTTCAGGACCCCAAACCCCAATTTATTTTTACTTTTGTGGCCTGGGTTGGGAAGTTAGTGTTGAAACCCTAATACCACATTTCCCTACTTTTGTGGCATTAATTTGAACCCTAATAGGTGCATTAACAAATTTTTTCAAAGAATATATAAGTGATATGCATTGGCCCCAGAAAAATATAACTGATATTTTTCACGAGTTCTGTTTGACCTTATGACATTTCCAGTGATGGAGCCATGGTGATGCCAGGGTCAAACAGCACAACTGAAAAGTTGGTGATATTTTTCCAGGAACATGGCATATCTCATTTATCCAATGCCTGTGTTAATGATATGTTTTGTTTAGTTTAAAATGCCTTACTGTGTCTTTTTTTGTTTCATGTGGTTTTCCCAGTCATCTTTAGATGGCTGAGTGGTGCTGGACATATGACTCACGTGACACTGCATGTGTCAATACATCAAGCATATTGGTGCAGTGTCAAGGGATGTAGCAGGTGGCTAGTGAAACTGGGACTGACTGCTTGGTAAGCCATGAAAGGGAGCCTGGATGTCAGCAGGAGTATCATGGATATGCCAGTCAGAGTGTGAGTGATATATGTGGCTGGAGGTATGATGAGCCATTTGTTTGCAGCTGCTATAGGAGGATGATTTTCATTTTCCATTTTCATCTTTCATTTTATTAAAGAGTAAACTATTGAGTAGGAACTCATTTAAAATGGTGATCCATGTTCTCAAAACAGTTACATCACACATAGTTCCACATATACTCACAATAACATAATAAAACAATATAATATTATTTACATTTGTATTCTCATTGTACTGCGATTGAATCTTAACAGCACAACAATCTTTGACTATACTTGCTGTTCTATTCAGAAACCATTGTATTATGACATGGACAGACAGAAATTTTGTACTCAAGCAATTGAAATTCAGAAGGCAGACTATTCCAATACGAGGGACTCAAGTGGCTAAAAAAATAACTCAATCTTTTTAACCTTGTCATTGGGACAATAAGTTTGCAACAGGCTGATTTTCTAAGAGAAGCATTTGCTTTCCAACCTGCAGTTTTTCTGTCAAATAAATGAGAATATTGCCTAAAACACCTTTATATGCCAATACATATTTATACAATTGATGTCTCTGACAGAGACATCCATCCTAAACTATTGTACATTTGACAATGATGTGTGTCCTTATGACATTGCAAAATCAGCCTGGCCAGTTGTTTATACAAAACATCCAATTTATGTGTGTCAGATGAACCAAGACACAGGGGATTGCTCTGATATGAAATTGAAAGCTAACATTGTAATGTGATGCCATAATGCAGAGTTGATATGTAGGGCAGTTGATAGTATTACTGAGCTGTGGTTCTAGGCCATAAAGGGGCTGTGTTTGGATCTGGGGATCAAAAGAGCTGTACTGCACTGAGGGGATCATATTATTGTGAACTGTACTAGTATAATACACTGAGGGACTGTACTTGGGTTAATTAGAATATAATTTAGGGGGTTGTACTAGGGTTAGCAAACTGAGGACCAGAGGGTTAAAGAAGGTCCTGCATCAGACTAGTAAAGGTAGCATTTAAGGATGATGGAAAGGTGTGGAGCATACACTCAAACCAGATCATGAATAACGGGCAGTAGGAGCGAAGGGCAACTGGGGGCATGCAGGGGGGCACAGAAACTGATAGGGGTGGAGGCAGCGGAATAGGGGATGGAATGAGGGCCATTGTGGGGAGGGAGGCAGGCACAGGTGGATAGTAAGCTGCAATGGTTGTGGGGCAGCCATTTGGATGAATTTATTATGGAAACTGAGCAGCTGTCCAATTTGTAGCAGGCTAAGGAAACTGAAGGATGAAGTAGGGGACTTATGGAGGGAACTAATGAGAGTGAGGGAAGGGGGAGGAGGTGGGAGAGACCCAGCAAGGGAGGCTGGGAGATGCAGAGAGGGAACAGCAGTGCTACAGTTAGTGATGTGAGGAGGATGGGGAGGTGAGCAGAGGTGCCCTAGGAGTAGGGGGTACAAGGGCTGTGTGGGGGAGAAGGGTGGGAAGATCGAGGAGGCAGGAATCACAATGAGAAAGGAGGGGGGGAGGAGGGGAGGGAGAGGGATGGAGGGAGAGATGGTAAAAGAGGGAGGAATTGGGGAATGATACAAAGAGCACAGTAGGTCAGATGAGGATCTAATGAGATGGACGGCAGGGACCTTGGAGAAGACAGGGCTCACTGTAGAAGGAGGTCAGGATCAGAATGCCAGGGGTTACTGCTACTGGGGATTCCATACTGAAAGGGATCGGATGGGGAGGCAGGGGAAAGGCACAGTAGTATATGGGTTGAGACTACTCCATGGTTAACAATGGATAGGGCAGGGCAGGCACTTCTAAAGTGTATAAGCAGATGGAGGAAGAAGCCATATAAGACAGTGCATGTAGGCACAAATAACTTAGTGGGAAAACAGTAGAGGTGGAAAAGTGGAGGTTCGTGGAATTGGGGAGGCAGTGTGAGGAGGTGGGGGAGGGGTCATGTAATTCTCTGAGGTGCTTCCATACTGTGTGCAAGTACAGGGAGAAAAAAAAATATAGAAGAGTTCAACAGGTGGTTGAAGGATTGGTGCCAAACCAGGGAGTACAGAATGGTGTCAGACTGGAGCAAGACTTGGGACAACAGTGACCTATATGCAGGGACAGGTTACAGTTGAGCAAGGTGGGTAAGGGCATACTTAAACAGGGACTGGAGGGTATATTTCAACAAGGGTGGATTTAAACTAGGAAGGGGTGGAGAAGAATCCACTGGTAGACATAGTGGACTGAGAGGGAGCATAGGGTGCTCACCCTCCTAGTTATAGGCGAAGGCAGTGGGGTGGGGCACAGGGGTCAAGGGAGGAGGGATGGTAAGATAGGAGAGGCAACAGGTTGGAAGGGGTATCACTAAACATAAGAAGCCTAAGGTGCAACACAGTTACAGGCTCTCTTGACGGTGGAATTAGTGAACATAGTAGCCATCATGGAAACATGGGCCACCGAGAACCAGGACGGGATATGATGATCCCAGGGTACAGGCTATTCAGAAAGGATAGGGTCAAGGGAATGGGGTAGTGATCTATTTAAGGGAGGGATTAGTGTGCAGGAGGAAGGGAGGGGGGAGGACAGAGGCTCTGTGGATGCAGTTCCAGGATGTGAGAAATAGGACACTGAAGATGGAGGTAGTGTACAGGCTGCCATCACAAAGGGAGACTTGGACCGGGAACTAGCAGATCAAATTTGAAGGGTAAGCAGGAAGGGAAGCACAGTGATGGTGCGGGATTTCAACCTGCCGGGGTGGATTGAAGCACACATCTGCCACCATGAGTGCAAGGGAAGGAGTCCTGTTGGATGCTTTTCAAAACAGCTTCCTAACTCAGCTGGTACAGGGCCAACTCAGTTATAAAGGACTTGGACCTTGTACTGGATAATGGGAAGCGGTAAAAACCTAAGAAGGAAGGAACTGCTTGCTGAGAGTGACCACTATGCGGTGTGGTTCATGTTGAACATGGGAGAGACACAGGGGCATGGGTACAAGAGTAGCTGAGTTTATGGGAGTGGACATTTGGTTAATGTGGGAATTCTGAGAAATCACCTGGCAGACATCCAACAGCACATGGATGCAGACCAGAAATGGAGCACTATAAGGAGAGGGTTGGTGGAGGCAACAGGGACCTGCACTAGGACAAAACCAGGAAGGGTAGGGAAAGAAACCCAGTTAACTGACACTGGAGGTCAGGGAAGGGGGAGAGCCAAGAGGATGGCATTTTAGAAGTACAGAAAATGGGGAAGGGAGAAGATAAAGGCATATTCAGAGAGAAGTCTAGAGAGGTCACCAGACTGGTCAGGAGGGCCAAACAGAACTGAGACTGGTGCAGGGGATCAAAAAGGTGAAAAGACTTCTCCTGCTACATAGGGAAGAAAAGAGAAGCAAGGACCAGCTAGTGAGGATCAGGAAGGATGGGGGTGGGTGGAGAAGGGGCAGAGCAGGCAGAAGCACTGAATGATTGCTTCTGCTCTGTGTTCACACAGGAGAAGGGGGCAATTATCGCAGGCAAGTGGGGAGTGGGCAAGTGGGGGAGAGGATGACAGATGTAGGGATTACATAGGGCAGGGTACTGGAGGGCTGAAGGCAACAGGGGGACAAAGCACCTGGACTGGATGACATCCATCCTAGAGTGCTGAGGAGGGTCCTGGCGGAGGCCACTGGCACACTTGTTCAATACCTTCCTGGACACAGGATGTGCACCACAGGACTGGAGAATGGCCCATGTGTGCCCATCCACAAGAGTGGGACAAAGGATGAACCAGGGAACTATAGACCAGTGAGTCTCACCTCGATCGGGAAAACTCATGGAGACCATCCTAAAGGAGAAGCTACACGAGCTTCCAGGAGGCAAATGGTATTCAGGACAGCCAGACAAACCTGGTGGAGTTCTACGACTGGGTGATGCAGGAACTGGACAAGGGCCATGCTGTGGATGTCCTGTACTTGGACTTCAGTAAGGCCTTTGATTCAGTGCCACATGAGAGATTATGGGGAAGCTGGAGAATATGGGGGTGGGACCAGAAATGGTGACCTGGATCACAAACTGGCTGAGGGAAGGCAGCAAAGAGTAGTGGTGGGGGGAACTCTTGTCACCAAGATCAATGACTGGCAGGGTACCACCGGGATCAGTGCTGAGACCAGTACTGTTCTGGATTTTCATTGCAGATATCTCAAACTGGATCTGGAGTAATATCAGCCTGTTCTGAACGATACCAGCATGGGAGCAATGGTAGATGGCACGGGGTGGGGGTTGCAGGAGGACCTGAGTAAACTGCAAGAGTGGGTGGATAAATGGCATCCAGAGTTAAATGCCAAGAAGTGCAGGTTTGCACTTCAGAGCTCGGAACCAGGGAGGAATTATTATTTAAATGGAGTACAGTTGGGTTGTTCCACGGAAAAGAAGGACCTAGAGGTAATCATAACATCATTGGTGCTCCTTGGGATCTGGGGAGTTTCAAACTCTCTGAAAGAGGCGGTAGTGATACCACTCTTGAAGAAAGCTACTTTGGACCTAAACTGCCACGCCAACTATAGGCCAATCTCAAACCCCCTTTTTAGGAAGGTGATTGAGAAAGTAGTGGTGGTGCAACTGGAGGACCATTTAACCATCTATGACATCTATGAACCCCTCCAGTCCGGTTTTCGAAGAGACATAGTACCAAGACAGCTCTGGTTCAGGTGCAAATTGATCTCCTGATGGCGAGGGATCAGAAGAACCGTTCCATCTTGGTTCTTCTGAATCTATCATCAGCATTTGACACCGTGGACCATGGGCTGTTACTTAGCCATCTGAGGTACATCTATGGTGTAACTGGATCCCTGGGTCCACAGGTGGTTTACATCGTTCCTCACTGGAAGAACAACATAAAGTGATATCTGGAGTATTTTCTTCAGATCCAATGTCTCTGTCTTGTGGGGTTCCTTAGGGTTCAGTTTTGTCGCCCATGTTGTTTGCAGTGTACATGCTACCCTTCAGAGACATTGCAAGGAAGTATGGGCTGAGGTTTCATTGTTATGCCAATGACACCCAGCTCCTACCTTTCTTTTGCACCTGACCAGGGTAGTGCTCTCTCGGTCTTTAATAACTGTCTCAAAGAAATCCAGGAGTGGATGGATATGAGCTGGCTGAAGTTAAACTCTGGTAAGACTGAGGTGATGGTTGTGAACCTGGTCACTGGACAGGAGGTTTGGGTAGTGGATCACCCTCTGGACTTGTTCTTGGAGGAGTCCCGCTCCTGACTTCTGACCAGGTATGAAACCTGGGAGTGATTTTTGATGAAGGGCTGACTCTGCATTTGCAGGTGTCGGCTGTCATCAGATCTTCCTTTACCATCTAAGGAATATCTCCAGGATTAAGCATCTGGTTCCATCCAGCTACCTTATTGTTTTGGTTCATGACTTTGTGTCCTCTCACTTAGATTACTGCAATTCCTATACCTAGGGCTTCCAGGGATAGAAATCTGCCACCTGCAGCTGGTGCAGAACACAGCGGCCTAGTCATTGACGGAGCTTCTCACTCTTGTCATATTACACCGTGCCACACGAACTGCACTGGCTGCCAGTTCAGTGGTGGATCACCTTAAAGTTGGCTTGCTGACTTTAAGACCCTACACGGACTGGGCCTGGACTACCTGAAAGAGCTGCTGGTCCCCTACTGCTCTAGGTGATCACTTCTGCTCGGCTGGTGAGGGGTTGCTAGAGACTCTAAGGTGCGTTTGAAATCTTTGGGAGCCAGATCTTTTATGTTTGCAGCTCCCACATTATGGAATTCTCTACCTTGTCGGTTATAGAGTGCACGACTGTGGAAAGTTTTAAATCAGCTTTAAGGACCTATTTATGGCACCAGGCCTATGGAAGTGATTAGTTAACTGTAACAGTATATTGTTGTTGGTTTGGTTTAAATTGTTTTATTTTGATCTGTTTGATTTTATTTTGTACTGTGTCTTGGTTTTTGAAAGGCGCCTTAAAATAAAAATATTATTATCATTATAACAGGAGCATGAACAACTCTGCTCAACGCAAAAGATGGCAGCAAAGCCAACAAAATGTTGGGGTGTATAGCTTGAGGATCTCCTCCAGAATGAAGGAGGTTATCCTGCCCTGTATAGGCTGCTGGTCAGGCCCCACCTAGAATACCGTACAGTATTAGCACGGTTCCTGAAGAAGGACATCAGACTGTTAGAGAGGGTACAGAGTAGAGCTACAAAAATGATCCAAGGAACAGAGGGTAAGAACTACGAGGAAAGACTGAGTGAGTTGAATATGTACCTCTGGTGGAGAGAAGAGACAGGGAGACATAACTGAGACCTTTAAGTACCTGAAGGAAATAAATAAGACAAAAACAGAGGATTTTCCAGAAGCAGAAGGGAGATACTAGAGGTCATCAACTGAGATTGAAAGGAGGTAGATTCAGGAGAGAAATGAGGAAACATTTCTTCATGGAAAGGGTGGTGGACAAGTGAAACACCTTACTGGGTGAGGTAGTGACCTGCAAAGTGGTAGACAGCTTTAAGAGGGATGGGATAGGGGAAGGGAAATGGAGCGGGGGCAGTTGGGAGGGGCAGCAGTGATTTAGGGTGCTAGCTGCACACCCGAGCAGACTTCGATGGAGCATGAGGCCTGTTTCTTCTGGCATTTTCGATGTTCGTATGTAATTTATCATAATTAGAATAATTGTATAACACGCCTCCACAATCCAATAGTGGAAATACCTGGATTCCACACTCTTTTAATCACACTTCCACCCAAACAATTTTTTCTTGTATATAATATCCTACTCATTTTCCAACTGCTATAATAAGGTTATCCACATGCAGATTGACCAAGCTTGACTAGTCCATCCAGTAGCCCAGATGTTTATAAGATGTTACAGATTTCAGCCTCTGTCCCCTTACATCAACAATTTTCAAGTCAGAACAATCTTTTAACTTAGAATATGCACCAAATACCATACATTTTGTTTTACTTGTATAATCTTGGATCTTAAGAAGAAGAAGTCTGTAAACCACCAAAGCTTACCTGTAAACTAGTTTGAACTTCAACTAAGGTTGAAGCTGAGGTATATAGTATAGAGTTATTGGTGTATAAATGATACGCCATGCCTAATACACTATTACCAAAGCCATTAGGATACATACCAAAAACAACAAAGGCCAAGCACTGAGCCTGAACCCCTCAGGGCTATGGGCACTAATTATGGAGACCTCTTCTTTCACCTTTGGAGTTTGCATACAACCATCTAAATAAGACCCAAACCATTTTAATGTACCCAATGACAACCTTAAAGTGCCAGTCTTTGCAGCAGAATTTGGTGGTCAACCATGTTGAAGGCCTTGGAGAGATCAACAAAGATGGTCCCAGTCAAGTTGCCATAGTCCATAGTTTCACTGATTTCGTCCAAGACCCATGACACAGAGATCACTGTACCATGGGATTTATGAAATCCAAACTGGTATTTATTGTATAAATGATTTTGATGCAATAGGTCTGACAATTGTTTGGCTATTAGTCTTTGAACACTTTTGAAACCTGTGATAATAAGGAAATAGATCTGTAATTTGTCAGCTTTACAGGGCTACCCCCTTAAAATGGGGATAACCCTGGCCAGCTTCCAGTCACTAGGTACCATCCCTCAGTCAAAGAACAGTTAAATAAATAAGTAAGGGTGCAGCAATCTGTAAAGCTGAGAATTTTAAAGAGAAAGAGTCAATTCATCTGGGCCACAGCTCTTATTTATTTTCAAGTCTAGGAACATATCCAATATGTCATATTCTTCAATTTTATTAAAATTAAAACTTTGGGTGTTCCCTATTTTGAGCCATGACCCTGTCACTCCAACCTCACAATCAGTGCTATTTAAAAAATTTCTGAATTCACAAATTACTCGTTGAAAACATCAGCTAATAATTCCTCCTCTTTATTCCTAATATTTTGACATTGTTAGGGCAAGCAGTTGTTTTGTTTGACCATTTAATCCTTTTATGATGTTCCAAAATTTTGTTGGATCACCAACTGTTTCCTCGAGTTTTTATTTTTCATTTTTATTAGTTTATACTCCTACTTCATCCATCTCAGTCTGGGGCTGTCCCATCACCCTGGCATCCACCAGCCGGTGCAGTACCCCAGGATTACCCGCCATATGGGGTCGACAGTGGGGGCCCTTCCCTACTCAAACCGGATCCGTTTTGCACCTTAGCTAGCCAGGTGTGGGGCCTGTGAGCTCCCCTCTCATCCCTCAGGGTGCCTAGCTTTTTCTCTCTTTTCCTCCCTCATGCAGAAGAGTGGCATGCAATGATGCCAGTGATTGAGCCTGCACACGCTCATCGTGACCCAGTCAAGTGTCTACCACCCCACCCCCTGTGATGTAGCTCTGTGCCATCGAGCCCCAGACTCCACTAGTGGTCAGGTGAGCACCATCCACTGTAATCCCCCTCCTGGAGATGGCGAGCAGTCTATAGGATGCTCAATTCATCTCCTTCCAGCCAACCCACAGCAACCCATGCTCATTCCTGGACATGGGTTTCCGGCGTGGTGCGGTATGGCGCTCAATGCCTCAACCCTAAGCGTCACCGGGCCGGCTGTTTCCTCAAGTTTTAATTTATAAAATGCTCTTTTGCTTCTCTAACTGCCACAGCATAAGAGTTCCTTATCTTGTATAATGAGGAAGGGGAGAGGAGGTAAGGTGCCTGCCTGGCGCCATGGCTTGGAGGGACAGGGGCAATCCTCAGGATCATGGGAGCAGCTGCACGAGGGGAGGAGCTGGATGTCATTGTCCACCTAGGGACAAATGACCTGGCTAGGAATGGGCTCAGAGCAGTGCAAGAGGAGTTTGTAGAGTTGGGGAGGGGCCTTAGACAAGTAGTGCATACAGTAACCTTCTCGGAGGTGCTGCCTGTCTATGGCAAGGGTGATGCTAGGTACTCCTCACCAGGGAATACAATGAATGGTTGAAAAACTGGTGTGGAGCTCAGGGTTTTGGCTTCATTGGGGACTAGGGAGCCACCTGGAGGATGCAGACCTATACTGGTGCGATGGTCTGCATCTGTCCAGGGGGAACCAGGATCCTAGGTGAGAGGTTTAAATGCTTCATTGGCAAGCATTTAAACTAGCCAAGGGGAGGCACTGAAAAAGGAGAGGGAAATCACAGCCTCCCCCACAAACAACAGTAATTAGTGAGGTAAACACCAAGGTGAGAGAAGTTATTAGGGAGCAGGACAGAAGTAAATGTAAAAAAGGCAAAGGCAGTAAGGACAGGAATGGGACTAAAAGGGTAAGGCCATCAAAAAGTGGAGGGTGATGAGTACCAATGCCGGTAGTCTGTGTAACAAGCCCTGAACTAGTGGTCTTGATGGAAGATGGTTGCCTGTATATTGTGGCAGTCACAGAAACATGGTACACAGAGAACCATGACTGGGATGTCAACATATCAGGATACACAATCTACAGGAGGGACAGGGAGGGAAAAGAGGAGGAGGAGTAGCTCTCTATGTAAAGGAAGGGATCAAAGCAACAGAACTAAAGAGTAAACAGGGAGCAGATGAGACACTCTGGGTCACCCTGGAGACAGGAAATGGCACCTACAATCCGCATGGGGGTTGTATACAGACCCCATCTCAGGGAGGGAATGGACAAGGAAATGATAGAAGACTTCTTAGAATGGCAGAAAAAGGGGAGATATTGTTGATGGGGACCTGAATATGCCAGATGTTAACTGAGCACTTTGCTGCAGGCACATCCAAGACCAGGGTCATTCTTGATGCCCTACAGGGGCATGCCTCAGACAGCTAGTATTGGAACCCACTCAGGAGGGAGCAATCTTAGGCCTGGTACTCAAATGGGGACGGAGAAAGAATCTCAGATTTAGAAGTGGGTATACATCTGGGAACAAGCGACCACCAAACAGTGTGGTTCACGATAAACACAGCCATACAATCAAGCCATACAAAAGCAAGAGTATTGGACTTTAGGAGGGCTGACTTGGGAAAATGAGAGAGTGCCTCAGAAAAGCACTAGCAAACAGGCAAGAAGGAGGGGTGGAGGAACAATGGGAGTAATCAAAATAGCCATCACAGAGGCAACAAGCCTTTGTGTAAAAGCAGATCAACAAACACAACGAAGGAAAAAACACTATGGTTCTCAAAAGAGGTGGCAGGGAGGTTAAGGAGAAAAGGATAGCATTCAGGAAATATAAGGAAACACAGAAGGAGCAGAACAGAGAACTTTATCAGTTAAAGCAGAAAGAGGCTGGGAAGGCAGTCTGAATAGCAAAGGCCCAAACCGAGGAAAGGATAGCCAACTCTGTTAAGAAGGGGATAAGACCTTTTATAGGTACATTAGGGAGTGAAGAAAGACCAAAGGAGGGATACTGAGGCTTAATAAAGGGGAGGAATGTAGCTAGAGGGTGACAATGAAAAAGCAGGGATACTGAATGAATATTTCTGCTCAGTATTCACAAAGGAATAGGAGGGGAGGTACCTAAACCAAACAAGAGAAACACTCTGAAGTCGGGGGTCGATACCAGTCCATTTACAGAAGAAAGGGTTCTGAAAGAACTAATAAAATTGAAGGTGGACAAAGCAATGGGGCCTGATGGGATTCACCCAAGAATTCTAAAAGAACTATGGGTAGAACTAATGACACCGCTGACTACTCTTTTAACAAATTATGGGAGGATGGGGTGGTGCCTGAGGACTGGAGGAGGGTGGATGTGATTCCTCTTCACAAAAGTGGAGCAGGACAGAGGCAGGAAACTACAGACCAGTTAGTTTGACCTCAGTGGTAGGTAAAATGATGGAATCACTTCTGAAGGAAAGAATTGTTGAGTACCTAGAGACCAGTGGGGCACAGGACCCAAGGCAGCATGGATTCACGATGGGAAGGTCATGTCACAGACGAATCTAATAGATTTCTTTGACTGGGTGACCAAATTAGTAGACCAGGAGGGGCTATGGACATGGCTTACTAGATTTTAGCAAGGCATTTGATACAGTCCCACAAAAGATTAATACACAAGTTAGCCAGCCTTGGAGTGGGTCCCAAGGTGGTAGCCTGGATAAAAATTGGCTAGACAACAGGATGCAAAGGGTAGTAGTTAATGGAGTCCACAGTGAAGAAAGGAGGGTTACTAGCGGGTACTGCAGGGTTCAGTACTGGGACCGATCCTTTTAATGTCTTTATAAGTGACATTGCAGAGGAACTGGAAGGAAAAGTATGTCTCTTTGCAGATGACACAAAGATCTGCAACAGGGTTGATACACCAGATGGAGTGGAAAGGATGAGAAGGGACTTGCAAGGTTGGAGGAATGGTCAAATGTATGGCAGCTTAGAGTCAATGCAAAGAAGTGTAAGGTAATGCACCTGGGAAACAAAACCCAGGGCAAGAGTACACAATGGGGGGTGAGATACTGACAACAGTAAAAATGGAAAGGGACCTGGGGTAATTATATCAGATGACCTAAAGGTGGGCAAGCAATGTGAGTAGGCAGTAAGGAAGGCTGGGGGATACTGGGATGGCAAGAGAGGCATCAATAGTAGAAACAGAAGTTGTTATCCCTCTGTACAGACAGTTTGTGAGACCCCATCTGAGTACTGTGTGCAGTTCTGAAGACCCCATCTCTGCAAAGACATAGACAGAGTGGAGGCTGTCCAGAGGAGGGAACTAAAATGGTGCAGAGTCTGCACCAGAAGACATACGAAGAAAGACTAGAGGATATTAATATGTATACCCTTCAGGAAAGGAGGGAGAGAGGGACATGGTAAAACTTTATGGCACTCAAGGGACTCAACAAAGTCCAAGAGGGTGGCATCTTTCAGAAAAGAGATGTGCAAGAACAAGGGACACAATTTGAAGATAGAGGGGACGGTTCAGAGGTAATGTGAGGAAGTATTTTTTCACAGAGAGGGTTGTGGATGCATGGAACAGCCTTCCTGAGGAGATCGTGGAGTCAAGAACAGTGGATGAATTCAAGAATGCATGGACAGACATAAGGCAGTCCTAGTGGGGGTAGAGAAGTAAGCTGTTGGTTAACTAGGATCTGCAGCTTATCTGTTAGGTAGGAAAATGGGCAGACTAGGTGGACCAAGCGATCCTTATCTGCCATCAAATTCTATGTTTCTATGTTCCCAGTCTTGTTTCTGTGAAACTTACATGCACACTCCCACGCTTTTTTTTGTCCTTTTAGTCTCCTAACTCACAAGAAAACCATGGGCTGAATTTTGTTTTACCTTCTTTGCTTTAATAGACAGGTGCACATTATATATTTCGCCAACTCTGACATAAAGTAACTCCAAGCCAGATCTATGTCTGGAATACATTTTAGCCTTTTCCAGTTTATTTTGTCCAGATCTCTAGAAAATGCCAAATAATCAAACTTTTGGTGGATGGAAACAAAATAAATTTAGGTTTAGATGTACTCTCTACAGCATTTTTGCCTGTTATATAAAAATAGTATTATTATTAGCACTATTCATGTCCTTCAACAATCCTGTAGCAGAATAATTATACAGAGCATTTGTCAGAGCCAAGTCAAGCAAAGTAGAATCAATAGGTTTATTAATATTTGTGCACATAGGATCTTTTATCATTTGTTCAAGACCTAAATTAAGTGCCAGCTTTTTCATCACACTAGTGTCTCCTGATGTTAACCAGTCTTCATTAAAATCCCATATCAAAAACAACTCATGGGTCTCTGAATGGAAATAATATATCCACCAGTTGTAGCATCTCACGTTTTAAATTTCTTTGGGGGGTAGCCCAATCAACAATAAGGGCTTCCCAGACAAATACAATCTCTAGTGCTAAGTACTCACAGTAGTCAGTGCCCAGATTTAAATACAGTTGATTAGGGAAGCATTTATCTAAACATAAATCAACCCCTCCTCCCTTTTATTCCTAACTGCACTATATAAAATATACCCTTGAACTGAAACACTTGAGTCACTTACTCTTTTACTCAACCAAGTTTTGGTACATGCCATAAAATCTGGGTGATGATCCACAGAAAACTCCCTTATTAAGTCCAGTGTTAGCACTAAACTCCTTACATTTAAGTGTGTGATAAAAATACCCTTTCTTTGCTTAAGTGAATATGAAACTGGACCAGGTTTTGATTCATATCTTCACATTCTAGCAAACTAATTAATAAAAGTGATATCCTTACCACTTCCTCCTCAGATTGTCCATATCCTGGTAGGGTACAACTTTCAAAAGTATTCCATTCCTATGATTATGTCTAAGCATTTAGGTAATCTGGTTTCTAATCAAAACTATCAGTTGCATCGGGTGGTACTGTGATATCTTAAAATCAGTTGTTAAAGGCACTTCTTTTAACTATAATCCATAGGAAATGGCCAAATTTCTTAAAATAGGTCATTGTTGATGTAATTAACACTTGATGGTTCTGTTTCCTTCCTCTTTACTAGGTTATCTGAAACACACAAGCTAGCTAATATTATACAGAATACTTACATTTTAAAATACAACTTTTTCTTAATTATATCTAAGCTTAACTTGAATTACCATGTTGTTAACAGGTCAATATATATATTACATTTAACACTAAAAGTGCTTAAACTGAAGTGCAGTGTAACTATCTTTTAAAACCAGAACTTAAAAATACAGCTAATATATTAGTTTAATTTCCTATTCATATATCTTAATAAACTTTTGCCAATTTTATAGCTTAATAAAATCATATACTATAAACATTTAATCAGTAAAACAAAATTTACTGCCCAATGCCAATTACAGTTTAATATCCAACAGTATCCATTCGATGTGCTCTCAAAATCTTCCACGAGTGGTGCAGCCACTCACGCCATGCCACAGCCATGCCCTGGGTGGTGGGGGATTTTGAATACAGCTATGATGGTCCCTTTGCTCCTTCCCACCAGTCCCATTCTGCAATGTACTCACCGGGATACCAGAGGCTCTTCCAGGCAAGTGGAGTAGGAGTGGACAGGACAGGACAGTTCTTTTTCTCCCAAACAGACTTAAAGCTGGTTAAATAGAAGGCTAAGCACTGTCTCTTAACAGCTTGTGGCAGGTGGAAAATACCAGGCAGCAGAGCAGCTCTGAAGAAAAGGAAAACTTTCTTAATTGCATAATGAATTATGCTTGGTACTCAGTGTTTTGGGAGTATTTAGGCTGATAAATTAATGGATAATAAATAGTAGAAAACAAAAGTACTGTGTGGCAGTTTCAGCAGAACTGATTATAGTTGGAGGAGCCACAAGCAAGTCAGACTTTCAGTTCTAAAATTAAAATTGTAATGCTCATGCTGCTGGCTTTCACAAATCAGGACCTACAATGAGAATGTTTTTGTTCTGAGACCTAGCGTAAGAATATTTTAATATTCTCTCTCTAGGTTGAGAGGTAGCAAAAATATCACTGATGTTTACTTATTTATTTAGCTTTTGTTGACCGGGTAGGGTACATAAGGCAGACATTTGCCTATTTTCAGGTACGACCTGGGATATGTGCCAGAAAATATCCTCACAAGTGTTGGATAAATATATTTATGCAATACCTGAGATATATTTCTAGGAACCTATTAGTGGTATTTTTGCTCACTGCAGACCTAGAGTAAAAATAGTGAAATATTCTCACTGTAGGTCCTGATGGGCAAAATATTCCCACTGTAGGTCCTGATTGGTTAGAGCCAGTAACATGAGCAGCTTACTTTCACTTTCTCAAACCTAGATGATTTGCACTAGCTTCCAAAACTTCAGCTTTCAGTGTGAAAGCCTTATACACATTGAAAGGTTCTTCCTGGATTTTCACATAATCTAAGAATTTTTTTCTTTTGTCTTCTAAACTCAACCCTGTTAACTGCCCATGTCTATAAGTCACCCCCTACCAGCATCAGTACATTTTGTCAACAGGACCTTCCACTCTGTGCCCAACTGGCACCCTCACAGCACTCCTGGGAACAGCTGCTCTCCTCCCAGACACCTCCCAACCTTCACTTAGCACACTACATCAATACTCTCACAGCAACTGCTATGCCTAAATGTGCTTATGCAGGACACACTATGTAACAGCATCATGTGCATCAACGCATACACTCACTCCCGAACCTAAACAACTGCTCTGTCATCTGAAAATGCACTATAAAGTAAATCTAAAGTAAAAATTAACAAATAAAATAAAATAAATAAAAAATGGCACAAAATAAGGAAGGTATTATAAAAATGGAATCACCATACCCCCACAGACAAATCTGTGACATTCCTGCCTGTGTGGTTTGATCTTTGACATCAGTTTTGGTTCTACCACTTGTGATGTCATACGGTCAAACCACACTCAGGAGGACTATCACAGATATTTCTGTGAGGGTATGGCATATCACTACATCTCTCTCTCTCTCTCTCTGTATATATATATATATATATATATATATATATATATATATGTATATATATACAGTATATATATATATACACATATTCTTGTAGAAGTGCACAATGAAGGGAATGAAAACACTAGGATTTGGGTCTCCAGAGTACTGGTGAATCATTGGTGGGTTCTTACTTTGGGGTTGTCAACCCTAATGCCCACCCATCCCCCAGCTTGTAGCCTCCTGTCCACAACACAAGATACAGCTCCAACACAGTGCCTCATAGTGAAACAGTATGGCCAACATAATCTTTTGGAGCATTCTTCACACAGGAAGACATCACATTTGACTTTGTCTGATCAGGAGATGGGTGGACATTAGGGTTGAGAACCCCAAGTAATACCCCAACACTGATTTGCCAAAACTCCTGAGACCCAAATCCATAATGATTTTCATTTCCCTTCTTAGTGTGCTTTGCATTCTACAGCCCTAATGTCTGCATTAATGTACTTTTTGCAATGAATGTTCCTTCTTTTTCTGACACGGGAATTGTATCCTACTGCACAAAATGAGATAAACATAATATTGGAGACCATCCTGACCCAGTGCATGGGCCCAGTTGGTCCTGGCAGACTTGTCGATACTTTGTGTGTGAGGTTTCTTTATCCACCACAGGTTGTGGCGCCTGCACCAAAACACTGCTCCATCCCTACCCAGGCCAGGGCTGGTGCTGCATGGTGCAGCATCTTCCCCATCAACCATGACCCATTAAACCGGCTCACTGAGTTTACAACTGAACTCAGATGACAGGCATGGTAAGGCGGTGGGTTCTCTAGTGGTGCAATGGACATCCATGCAAACAACGTTACTTAATAAATTATTTATTTTTAATATTTTGACCCCAGACTTTCAACATAGTGTTCCTACACCACCACTTGTTAAACCCCAGGTGAACATTTTCGAATCTGTGGTGAAACGCCGTTCTGCACCAAAGGTGGAAAACACATTTTGACAGGATATGAAAATGGCAGTTGTACAGTTCATGAGATGGTGTGAAAAATGACTATGTTGAACATTTGGGTCAAAATATTGAAAATTACCAAAGTTATGCAGCAAGCATAGAACAATTTTATGAACATGCATAACTTAGCCATTGTTAGTAATTTATTCACTAGATTTTCAACATGACCTTTTGGAACCCCTCCTCATGAACACTGGTGGTGAAATTTCATTATTTGGTCCAGAAAGATGATTTTGTGCCAGAACCAGAAAATCACCTTCCGGGCAAAATAACAAAATGGCAATGCCATTGTTCATGAAGGGGTCCCAAAAAGATCATGTTGTAAATGTGGTGAAAAATTAGTAAAATGGCTGTTATGAACGATTTTCAAAATGCCATTGAAATACATTATACAGCACTTACATTTATTCCTCAGTTCATGGTTCAGTTTTCAAGAGTGCAGATGTGTCTCGGTCCACAGAGGATGGCAGCATATGACCCCAGCAGGTAAGTTTAGGTAAGGGGTTGTGGGATGGTGGATGCTCAGTGGAAGGTCAGGATGGGGAAGGGGGATGTCAGGGATGACGAGGGACTGTTTTCTTTATTTCAGGTTTAATAAAAAGATGTCAGGAATGGTTTTCATTTTACAGGAAGAAACAAAAATAATAAACTATTTTGGGACACTGGGGTGGGCTCTCAGTGTCCCACATTGCTGGGGACTGTAAATGCCAACATGGGGATTGGGCCCCTGATGTCAGCAACAATTACTAACGAACGGGTTTGGAGGGTATCTGACATTGGGGTGGGCATCCCAATGTCAGATTATACAAAAGAAAATAAATAAATAAATAACTAAACTGCCACCTGAGACTGGGTCCACCAGTATGTAAGTAAGGCAATGGAGGAAGGACAACCATCCGACACTGGTGTGGGCATCTCAGTGCCAGATTATATAAAATAAATAAATAAACACATAAATAAATAAAATAACTAACTAAATAAAAAGTACACTACCACTGGAAATTGCAGCCCCAGGTGTAGATAACAATTTATGCAGGCACAGACCAGTCAGGATTGCGGAGCTATAATGACAGCAGTCCCATACATGACCTACAAGTCACAAAAACAGCTGATTGTGTTATATGACATAGCTGTCATTTGTTAGTAAATAACAGTTGTTTCAGATAATGCAGCCAGCTATTGTCGTAAAAATTCAGTTTATAAATAGAATGTTGATTTTTTAACTGCTGGACCTAAACACCGCAAAAGCATATACCTTGGTCAAAGCTCTATCAAACTTGAAAGTTCCAGGTATCAAAGCCTAATTTTCTTTATCGGGTGTCAAACAAGTGTCTTAACATTTTCATAAAATAGTGAGCTTTACATTTTTTGACATCTGTAACTTTGTCCCCACTAGACCGATCTACTTGGACATAGCAGGATCAAGATATCCTGGCACAAAGGCTGTGCTTTCCAAATGTCATATAAATTGGTTGAATGGGGCAAAGTTATTAAGTGCAAACAAATTGGGTTTAACATAGAAGTGCTTACTTAACCCTAGTATACAGCGTGACTGCACCTCTATAACATATATACAGTATATATATATATATATATATATATATATATTAGAGGCAAAAATTCCTTTAATGCATTAGTTAGAGTTGTTCCACAGTGAAAAAGTGAGGAAATTCGGTGTTAAGATTGAAAGCCCCCTTGAGCCCCCCTGTCCACACCCCCATCTGGCATCAGGGTGCACGCTAGCTGCCAGCCCTAACTCTCACCCCATCAGATATGTGATGAAGCAGAGGTATAGGAGAATGGGGTGAGAGTTAGATTACAACCCCAACGTGCACCCCGATGCCAGTTGGGGTGTGGACGGGGGGTCCAAGGGGTCTTTCAACCCTAACACCGAATTTCCTAACTTTTTCACTGTGGAACAACCCTAACTAATGCATTAAATGGAGAGTTTGCCTCTAATTTCCTTCTTTGAGAAGGATAATGAGAAATAGTGAATGTAATGACGGTGAGAGGTGGGCCCGCCACGGATGTCTTGTCACATAGTAACACGGTGCCCACAAAGAAATGGTAATGCGATGGTGACGCAAATTGAAACAGAAAGATAAACAGTGATGTAGACACAAATGATTAAAATAATGCAAATGCAAGTGCAAATGAAACTCACAAGGGTAACGCTTTATGGTGCCGTAGACAGTAACAGTAAGTGAAACGGTTACGGAACCGCAAGCAGAAGTGGTAAGGGAACAGTAATGTAAGTGCACAGGCTGGTTTTCCTCAAAAGCTGCATAGAGAAAGACAGTGAGTACAAGGAATGTATGCATAATAATGGGTCTCGGAGCAGAAAATGAGGAGCTAGAATACTAAATTGCTTATATCTCAGGAACCGTAAGACGAGAAAAACATTTTAAAAGTCATATGATCTATGACTTTCCTGGTTAGTTTTGTACTTAGCCCTCTTAGGGGCTAAGCAATTTTCTGATGAAAGTCTGTACCTCGGACCGCTTCCGAGATACGGGCCCTGAAAGGCACGGCTAACACCGTAATGTTATCCTATGGGAAAAACGAGAAGTTCAGAATGCCATAACTTTGGCTCCCTGTAATATTTTTCACCAAGCCACTGAAAGACACATCTGTGGGATGTTAGTTCTTCCCTCCAAATTTCAGCCCTAAAGACCAAACGCTTATTTTGCAGCTGGGCAGCAAATGATTCCTGTAATGCTGGACGCCGAATGTTATCCTATGGGAAAAGTGTCCAATTTGGAGTGCTATAACTTGCCACCCTGTAATATTTTCACCAACACACTGAAAGGCACATCTGTGAGATGTTGGCTGCGTTCCCCAAATATCAGCCCAAAAGACCAAACCGTTCTTTACAGCTGGGTGGCAAAGAATTGCTGTAATTTTCCCACAGCCTGGAAAAGTACTGTTGAACTTTGTGAAAGCTGCAAATTCATGTGACAGTGTCAAGAAATGCAAAAGTACTTTGCTAAAGTACTTTTTCCAGAAATTTAAAAACATATTTCTGGGGTGTATTATCCCAAAATAAAGACATGCCTAGCATCCTCAGGGTCCGACTAGGTGAATACAAAAAGAATTTGGTTGCTAGAGGGTCCCAAATTTAAATGCCAACCATTTTTCTGATGACCAACTGAAACAAAATGGTGGATTTGGGACAGTAAAAGGCCATTTATGAAAGTAAAAATGCATTTATGACACTGTGGAACTTTTTGTTAACTTTTCCCATTGACTTATAATGGAAATTGTTTTTAAATAACTTTTGAACTGCTTAATATTTTTCATGAAATTTTCAAAAGGCACATCGTGGGCCCTGCTTCAAATTTCCTGAAGATTTTGGACCGTCATAAACTGTACAACCTGTAGAGACGAGCAAAGAATTCCAAAAGTGTAAACGCATGTGCAGATCATGCTTAATAACTCCACAGCCATATATTCGAACAGTATGACAATTGGCATATCCCAACAAGTATGCTTCTTGATTGTGTATTCCAAATTTCAGGCAAATCTGTTGAACAGTTGCAAAGTTATTATATGCTACCTTCATATATATATATATATATATATATATATATGTACACATATATATATAGGTGTATATATGCATATATATATATATATATATATATATAATAGGGTGCGGTATAAGTAGGGTTGAGTTGGCAGTTCAATGTTAAACCCAATTGTTTTCACCTTAGTAATTTTGCTGATTGTTCGATGAATTAGCATGACATTTGGCATGCTCAGTCAGGTTGTCAGAGTCTCAAGATGTGAACAGTTTTGTGATGACATCTTGTATGGTTTATGAGATACAGAGGGTGAAACAAGTGAAAAATCAATTTTTTCCTATACTCAGCATTTGGTATTTTTGTTCTCACCTACAGCCTAGACGGTATGGAATTTCTTCATGAAATTTTCAGGGAAATGGATCCTGTGCCAAGGGTGTACTTTGGATGGTTTGGTGAAAAATATATACAGTTTTGAATTATAATGATTTTAGGGATAACATTCAAGTTTGATTGATAAAAAAACAGTTTGATTGATAAAAATTGCTTGCAAATGTTAGGTTGTGATTTACTGTTCATGTGCAGAGAAATATGGATCACAGAAGGTGAAAAACACACTGTGAGTGGTTGTTTGTATGATTTACTTGCCATGGAGGATAAAAACACTCAAGATGGCTGCCATTTTCTTTTACTGTTTAAACTTACAAACAATAAAATTATGTATTTAAGAAACAAAAGAAAAGAAAACATCTAAACGGGACAGGTTTAGTTAGATTCAAGTTTGTGATTAAACTTGCCAGAAATACCTTTTCAATGCACTCAAAACTAAGGGTTCCAGCTTTGCAATAGGATCTATTAACTCATGCTCTGTATGAAACTAGCTGGACATTTTTAATTCTGAAGTCACAGCTTGAACTCGTGCTGTGGGCTGCCCTGAGAGCAGTGACTCACTGTTTTCCTGGTGTCTAGTGGCACTCACACCTCTGATCACCGTCCCTATAATAAATTTAGCTTTCCCTGGTATCTAGTCAATCAATCAATCAAAATTTTATTTAGAGAGCGCTTTTCAGTATATCAAAGTGCTAATACACATCAAAAATAAACATCAACCATAATAAATAATGACATAAAACAATAAAACAACCATAAGCTTATTCAAATGCTAGTGCAAATAAGTGGCTTTTCAGAGACACCTTAAATGATTCCACAGATAGGCACTCTCTAATCTGATGAGGCAGAGAATTCCACAGGTTGGGGCCATAAAAGAAAAGGCCCTGGCCCCAGATGATTGAAGACAAACCCTGGGAATCTCTAGCAATCCTCGTCAGTGGAGTGGAGTGGCAGAGAGGGCGGTAAGGATGAAGGAGATCTTGCAGGTAGCAAGCTAGTGGCACCTCCACCCTCCAATCACTGTCTCCAGAAATATTTTATTTTCCCTGGTGTCTAGTGGCACCCCACACCCTCCAACCATTGTTCCACTAAATATTTTATCTTTCCCTGGTGTCTAGTGGCACCCCCACCCTCTGATTGTCATTTCTGTAGAGAGTGTATGTTTTTCTGGTGTCTAGTGGCACTCCCCACCCTCCAATCACCCTACCAGTAAATATCTTACATTTTCCTGGTGTCTAGTGGCACCCCACCCTCCAATCACTGTCCCTGCATATTTTGTCTTTCCTGGTGTCTGTGGCACCCTCCCCCACACTCTGATCACAATCCCCATAAATATTGTTTCTTTCCCTGGTTTCTGGTGGCACAAGCCACTCTCTAATCATCGTCCCCATAAATATCAGATCTTTCCCTGCTGTCTGGTGGATTCCCCATCCTCCAATCACCATCCCCATAAATATTTTATCTTTCCCTTGTGTCTAGTGATACCCACACCTTCCAATTGCCATCCTCATAAAGACTGTATATTTCCCTGGTGTCTAGTGGCACCCCCACCATCTGATCACTGTCCCCATAAAGATTGTATCTTTCCTGGTGTTTAGTGGCACACCTCACCCCTGATTGCTGTCCCCATAAATATTTTATCTTTTCCTAGTGTCTAGTGGCACTCACACCATCCAATCACTGTCCCCATAAAGATTGTATGTTTCCTGGTGTCTAGTGGCACCCACCCACCCTCTGATCACCATCTTTGCAAATATCACATCTTTCCCTGGTGTCTAGTGGCACCCCTACCTTCCAGTTGCCATCCACATAAATGTCTTATCTTTCACTGGTGTCTAGTGGCAGTCCTCACCTTCTTATCACCATCCTCATAAATATGGTATTTTTCCTGGTGTCTAGCAGCACCCCACACCCTCCAATCACAGTCCCTGCACCAAAATAAAGAAAACAGTCCCTTAATGTTTTTTTTTTTTAAACCCTAATATTCCCCTACCCCTGTAGGCCCTGTATGAAGAAAGGAGATCATGTGATGTTGTTTGTTCACAGACTGTGGTGGGCATTAGGTTAACAACCCCAAGGAAGACCCCACCACTGAATCACCAAGACTCCAGAGACACAAAACCCTAAAGTTTTTCCTTTTTTTGCTTTGGGGAGTTGGTGTTGTTAGATTAGGAAACCCTAACACCACATTTCCTTACTTTTGTAGCATTAAGTTACTCTAACTGGTGCATTAATGCAGTTTTTGCAAAGAAGATATGTATCTATACAGTATATATATAGAGAGACTAAATGATGGTGAAGTGTGGTACAGTATACAAGGAAATTATACTATAGAAGGGTCCAAAAGTTATAAAGCCATGAGCCCCAAAGGACTCATGGATATGTACAAATTTTGGCATTCAATGTCCCGTGGGGTAGATCTCTCAGTGTGGCAAGTTTCATTCCATTTGATGTGCAGAGTCTGAGATCTGGATAGTTCAAAACCTCAAAAGTTGCCACTTTTTGCAGTTTTTCCTCATTGCATTGCACCCAGATGATGTGGAATTTTGGTTTTAATTTTTATGGTATAAACAGCTTGGGTAACAGAACTGCCAAGCATTTGTTTGGTGAAAAATATTAATCTGTTGCAAAGTTATTTAATTTTTAAGTTCCAATTATTTCAAATGGAAGATCACTTCCAGGATAGAGGTAAAAGTTCGAGAAAGGATTTGGCCTCACAAAAATGATGTTTTTCATGAGGGGCCAATCTGTTTTTGCAAGAAAAGGACATTTTCATGATCTGCCATCTTGTTTTCTCTTTTTATACAATAAACTGTCATGACTCTACCCAGGAATCTATTTTACAGACATCCAAATATATATCTAGCTCATCAGCAGCTGATGAGCTTTACTGTATTATTTAATTGCTCCCATGGCCAATTAATTTTTTAAACTATTTAAATAATTTTTCACCACTTACTAACTTCCTTTTGTGACTCCTTTTTCATTCTCACGAAAAAGTAAATCAGCTGGCAAAAAGAATTTAATCCCTGTTGGTGTCTAGTGGCATCCCCACCCATTGATCCCCACCCATTGATCCCCATATATTTTTTCTTTAAACACTGGTTTCCGTGGTACCCACCCACCCTCCAGTTCCCATGGTTAACATCTCGTTGGTGGTCAGTGGTACCCCCTCCCATATCCAAATTAAGCTGTAAATTAGAAAACCGTCCATCAATGTCTTTATTTTCTTTCCAACCTGTAAATAAAAACTGTGTAACATCACATGCAGCCACAACCTTCCCCAACTGAACTCCTACTGTGCACCCACCTCCCTGCAACCCTCTACACCTCCCATACACCCTCACTCATCTCAGGTGCTCACAGTATGAAGATCTACTTTCTGATTCAAGACACGCCTTGCTGCTGGAACCAGTGACTGCTGTATGACGAGTAACGTAACTGTGGTTCAGTTCCAACTGCAGTTACCTTACCTGTCATTCAGCAGTCATACAGAGACATGATGTCATAGCTCTGTTGGTGTTTGACAGTTCCTCCCAAAGATCCTGCACATTTTTTTCATGTTTGGTGATGTAGGATGTAACATGTCACACAAAGCCATAGAGTTCTCAGCCACAAACTGAACATCCATGTTTGCCTCGCCATATCAACAGAAGGATAGGATTGTAGGCAATGATGTACACTTCATCCTTCTTTCTGGGTAACTCATATACCCTTTTTGTCGATTTTGCATTGAGACAATGTTGCATTGCAGAGAACACATCATTCATCTGACTCTGTTCACACCCACCTTGGAAATCCAAAGAGACACCTGGTATACTGCCAAGACCCACTTTTCACAGGCTTGCACAGTACTTGCAGCATAAGTGATGCTTGAACTCCACATCAGTTTCTGCAGTGTTGACTGTCATACTTGTCTGGCATCTGACAAGTAACATATTGCAAGCTGAACTTTAACACTTCTGCATCACAGCTGTTGCCAATACGTGGTGCATCCTTAACCCACAACAGCATGTAAATGTGAGGAGCTCCATGTGCTTCATACTCCACTCTCCAGAAATGATGCTCAACTAACCCAAGAGGTGGAATCTTCTTTGACAGAATAAATGTAAACAGATCATGGAAACGGTGGTGGAAATGTCAATATATAAGACATCCATACCTCTCATACTAGAAAGAATAGGACTCAAGTTAACTTGCATAGTCACATCTTTATCTTTCAACTTTTGCAAGAAGTCTGCAGCTGTCATACCTTGAAGAGAAGTTATCAGTCATAGCACATGCACTATAGATGCTGACAGTATACTCAGCTCACTCTCCCATGACAAGTGGATCAAGTATTGAATGTTCCTCCTGAACTTTCTATCTGAAAGTAGCACCCTAGAAGCTCAGTACTCAGCACCAGGCACTCACACCTCATGTGCATTTATATATCCTCCTGTTCCATGTGGAAAGAGATTAGGAAAGCAACAAGCTTCCAAAGTACTCTCCCAGGTACTAGAGCTGTCCTTGAACTTGCTTCATCTGGTACAACTCTCTTTGTCGCTAAAAGGGTCTCTTCCATGGAGAGGATGAATAGTGTACTGCCTCAGTACTCATCTTAACCTTCCTATCATTACCTGCCTTGCCTCAAGAACATTGAACTGGCCATGTAAGTCCAAAAGACGGTCGATGCTGACGCCCCTCATGAAAAAAGGTTTTTTATGCTTTGGCAATTTCAAAAGCATTTCTCACTCTTTCATCATTGACAACATGCTGCCAGATCACATTTGACTTACTTGGAACACCATTCACTAAGATCACAAGACTACTCTGGCAAGAAATTGTGTCAACATTCTCCTGCACATTATAATATCCTTTCTGAAGCATGTTCTTCATCTTAGTGTTTAGCCACAACATTGTTTGAAATGGTGTCATTGTCTGTATCAGAATCTGCTCAAAGAAATTAAGTTTGGCAATCTTTGGAGGTGTAATGTCTGGTTCAATGTTATTCAGTATGGACCTTGATGGTACAACATTTGCCTTAATCTTTCTATAACCAGTAGTCACACAGGACTATCTGTGTAGGCATGTCAAAGTCTGACCACAATAAGAGGTAAGCCACCAAGCAACACCACATATAATCTAAAGTCTTCATCTTCTCAGATCAAAATCTACAACTTTCCTTTTATAGAACAGACATTGACAAGAGACAGGCATATTCAAATTTCTCTTTCTTAGCCAACTCAAACCCTGCAATTTCATTACCAAACTTTCTAGCAACTTCAGACTCATTAACAGGATCATACACTTTGATTGAATCTGTGTATAGGTTAGATATGACATGAGAAGCTGTCTGTGTCTGTATTTGTTTAATTAATACAGATGCACCTTCCATATCACCTTCAGTCAGCAACAGATTTAACTCAGTAAGCATGTTCACTGCATGCCTGGCACAGTAGACTGTTGCAACAAATGTACCCATGGCAGTATTATGCACAGAAATCATGCACATATGATGGAGAATACTGTTACAACACCAGTCTGCAAACAGGCAATGGAATGACCCATCAGTCCACTATATGGACGGATGTCACAATGGTCAATGTTTTCAAACAATTAATGCTGCTTAGAACTTTTGTGATGTCAAACAGGTTAATGAACTTCTTCACCTCATCAAAAGATGCTTGCAGTGTGTTACACAACTCATCACAGCCCACACAGCACATTTTGTTCTGTGTTCCTCAGCTGAGGCATCACAATCCTCCTCTAAGTCCTGTAAAGTAGCATCATTTTGTAATGGCAAAACATCATATGCTTTCCCACTCATGACCATAGAAAGCAGTTTTGACAACGGTGCCTTGTATGTCTCTTCCCAGAAATAAGGCTGTGAGTGTTGTGTATGGCCAACGGCTGTTGAAATGTCACAGATGTCTCTATTGAGATGTTCAACTTCCTGTAATTTCATTTAGTGTTATAGACAACTCTTTGAATGAATCAAATTCAGACATCATTCCTCTCCACAAACGAGCTCTGACATTCACCGCCTAGAAACAAACTGCCTAATACAGAGTAGAGTTTCATCAACAAAAGCTTACTTTTTATTTTTTCCTGCTTGTCTCATGATAGCAGATATAATCTATTCAATCTTAGCTTTATGAGTCAGTTTAGGAAATATCTGACTTTAGCAATGGTACTGCTAACAATGGGCCATATGCATGATGCCAACACGCTGTGTACATCAGGCACATGGCAATACTACACATGAATGCTGCAGAGTGGTGCCCAAGCAGCATTCACCAAAAGCTGACAATAAATGCGCGCCTGATCACCCGACAGTGGGAAACAGCACTGCGGGGCAGGTGGGAATGTCCAGGAGACCAACATTATATGCCACGCATGAAAGCACATAGTGCTGTCCACAGTAGTGCAGAGGATGGAGCAGTTTATGGCTGTTAAGACTCTGCCATAACCCACTGCATGTCCCCATGGACATCACCCATCAGTCACAGTGGAACTTGCTACAGGCCCTGTGCCACCCCAGGCCACTAGTCAGCATGAGGTGGGCTGGGGCAGTTGATAGGATGAGCATCTGTCCACTGTAACATGGGTGCCATTGTGATGGATTCAATCCCTGTCCACGGTGTCATCTATAACATCCTGACATGTCACCCACCCCCACAGTGTTGCCCCATTTCTGGTAGTGCAGCTGCACCACTGCCCCATATACAGCTGGGCACCACCCTGGTAATGTGCCAACAGTGCTCCTGCCCTCACTGCACCATTCCCCAATCCCTCCGGTGATGCACATGCCCACCTGCCACCTACAGGTGCCAGAGTTCCATAATGCTCAGAATCCCCGCCTCCCGCACACACAGGTGACCCAGCAGTGGTAGCCATATCCCCAACTGATACCCCCACCTCCATTTGGTGTGCAGTGGCAGCCCCAAGCACTGACAGTACCAGTCCCCAGACACCATAGCTGCATGTGTGTTTCCTGGCCCCAGACAGCCAGTAGCACAGCCCTCCACACATCTCCTAGGCTGCTGGCCATCCAAATGATACTAGGATCATGCTGCCATGGCCAGTGGCTGAGAAGCTGTGTGGTGGTCTGTGACACTGATCATCTGGGATCAGGCACACACATGCTGTTATGGGACAGGAGACTGGTACTGTCAGAGCCAGTGGGCTGCCACTGAATGCCAGTGGGGAGCGGGTACTGGGGTGGGGACATGTCTACCACTGCTGGGTCACCTGTGTGTACAGGGGAAGGAGGCCAATTATCAGGCATTGGTATCAGGGGACTACAGGTGCAGGTGGAGGTGAGGTGGGCATTTGGGATTGGGGCAGGTGTGCTGCCAGAGAGGGTCCTTTGTGCACCCAGTGGGCATGCTGATTGTAGCAGATCCTGTGCTGGGTGGACCACAGGCTGATGGGGCATGGCTGCATGGGTCCAGGTGCACACAGGTGTTATTCATGAACCCGACCCATGCTAAGGTGTGCTGGTGATCAACTGCAGGACCTTGTTGGGCATCCAGTTGGATGCTCAGCTGGATTCTGCAACTCTGCCCCGGCCACCTTGTAGAGTCCTGTGAAATTGGGTGGGGGCAGAGCCATGTGACAGGTGGTGGCGGTAGTGAATACTGGATGAGTGCGCTTCTGTCTGCAGGTGCAGAGTTGAGTGGGTGGGTTATGCACTTTTGGCACATAACCTTTGCCCAATAGTGCATAGGGACCAACAACAGTACCATTTTATTTTGTACACATTTTTTACTGTGCCATGGTTGCCCTACTTTTCTTAGCAGAGTGCTTACCTGAGTTCCCACATGTCCACTTGTTACTGGGAGGCCCACATGGCTCACTTTTTGTGGATGTACCTTGTGTTGCCACTACCACTTCTCTGTCACTGGACAGTTTGACTGCTTGATAAACAGTTTTGCTAGCTGTAAAATGTTTCGCATGTTAATGTACCTCACTGCTTTTACTATACTTAGCCCTCCTATGTAGATTATGAACACTATCTTTCAATGACATCTTCTTTCACAGGTATAGTGATCTGTAGCTACCAACACAAGATACTGATAAAATAAGAACTTAAAGAGAAAAATCAAATTGGTGTCATACAATAGACATGACCATTCATCATGACAGTATTACAAATTAAAAAGGTAAACAAAAACCATCAATATTATAATGGCTAGAACACAGACAGAAGCAAACCTAATACAAGTGGAATCTTTTGCTAAAAGCAGCAAAATTGCACAAAATGCATATCCTCAAACATGTTTTCATATTTGCACAATTATTTTCATTGTTGCACATGTATTCCAGTTGACTACTGGACAAAAACAATTTGTAAAATACAGATGTTTTGAAAGTAGAACAGTTTTGCAAAACACTTTCCTGACACCTTGAGTGCGGTGACATTGGAATAATACACAGCATGGCCTAATCAGAAACCATTATTAGTATTTTTCATAAAAGAAACCATAAAAATAACATATTTTCACAGCAGCACTTTCTTAATGGATGTACAGTAGCACTATGCTTTCAAAAATAAACCATAATAAACATTTAAAAACGTACATTCTCAAAAGTGTATGTGACTGACAAGCATAGGGCAGGACATTGACAGGAAAAACACCATTGTAGCCAGTTAGAATACAGCATTTTCAAATTTCATAAAAAACTTTTGCAAGTGAATCCATAATCAAAAGCAGAGACATAGCACAATACCACAAAACTTGAAAACCACTCCACTTTCAAGCATTATTACTGATCAATCAGAAAGTAATTGCAATTTTTCTTTTCGACCACACAGAGAAAGATTATTATATTTCACAGCTGCTAAGGAAAAGTGTAAAACAGGAAAGAGTACTGTGCATATGTCAAACACACCTCTCAATTGTTATGAATTTTGCATGGTGCTGTGATATTTACGCTAAACCTAACTTTGGTTTTCACATAATTCCTCATGATATTAATAAACTTATATTCTTGCTGGCACAGAAACTATTTTACTACTAATGTGAGTTAAAAAGCTTTGATAGAGACCAACCATATGACACCCAATATTTCTAGACATTCTGTCCTGTCCACTTGCTCTGAGTTTTAAAAACAGTTCAATTAAGTTTCCTATTGTCCTATTGAAAAGTAGAGAGGTCTAATAACAACTCACTACAATCAGTAACAGTAATCCTTACTCTGTGTCTTTTAAAATTCTAACCACATACAAACAGAATAGCTATTTATAGTGTGGTGTCCACTGATAATACCAAAGGAACAACAGCGACAAAATGAAACAACAGAAAAACATTGTGAGCCATTTTGGCAACTTACTGATTCCCCCTCCTTGAGTTGTGCCCTCTTCAGTTGGTAAGCTATAGAAAGGAGGTATGGGGAGCAAAGCCACCCACAAAGAGAGAGCACAGAGGGCCACCCCTCCCAAAAAAACACATTCACTGTTTTTAGTCAGTATTGTACTATCACTGTTTTTCCATCACTGTTGTTCATTTGCTTTTATTGCATAAAACCTTCTATCACAGAATTCAATCAAACAACACTATACCATCTTTTGTGACCTTTCTTGATCCTCTTTCACATGAATCCTAACATACATAAAGCAAGCTATTTCTAAATTTTTACATGTCCAGATTGACTCAACCTTTAGCCATTAATCACTAAAAGTTACTAATAACCATACATGCTACTAATTCTAGAACAAATACATCACTTACCACCTACAATTTTAGAAGGCAAGAGGAAGATTCCTCTGAGACTTCTAGCCATCATAATAAACAACCACAAAATATTCACAATACTGTGGAGTAATATACCATCTACCAATCAGACCTCAAAACTGTCCCTCTGCTTGTCACACTGGCAACCCGTGTTCATGCCTCGAGCCCAGGTATCAGGAGCAGAGACTGGCAGGAGGAAGTTCAGAATGTCTATTGGATGCTTTCCTCTCGGGGTGGGCAGACCTTTGGCACCTGGTGGTGGATTGGGTGATGTTATAGATGGCATGATGCCTTAACATGCCACTCTACATCCCGAAACTAGGTTCATTCTGGGAGGGAGGGTAGAAAATCAGAAAACTGCCCCCGGTTGACCAGATGATGGCCAGCAGTCCCCATTGACAAGAAGCCTGGAGTTGTTTGAGCCACTCTGAAACACCCGGATACGATCTGTTCCTATAAGGCACTTCTCCCTTGGAAGGTGGGTGACCCACCTGATGAAGGGTTATGTCAGATTATCTGGGGCTGTGGCACAAAGGGGTGGAGCATGGTGATGGGGCAGAGTGGCAGCAGGTCTAGGTGACCCGAAGGAGTGACCAGCCAGCGAGCCTGGGGAGGAGCAAAAAACTTTCCCTCCCAATTCAATACAAATATTTACACTACTGAACTAATCAGAAATGCCACAGTACACAGTCCTCATCAAGTCACACTATGACATATGTACTGATGTGATGATTTGCCAATCAGACATCTGTTGGCAACAAAAGAATAACTAAAGTTCCCCTAACAAGAGCAGAAATCATAGATTCAACAACTCACTTCTGTCAGACTGCTCACAGAAGACTTTCTTCTGAGTTACTGACCTCTACTCTTTCTGACAAAGAACTAAGTATGGCAGGATGCTCCACAAGAATGGTGTGGGTCATTAGCAGTTAACATGTGCATTGAGCTAGCCAGTTTGCTAGATTAAGTAATTCTGGAATGATTTGTGTCTTCCAAACTTCTCTGTCTATTGGTTTGGGAGGGAAGCATGAGGTGGAGCAACTCATGTCAGCCATGCACAAACTTTTAGACAGATACTGTACACCAGACGTACTGCTAATCCATCTCAGAGGAATGATTTGGCTGACAAAAGGTGGATAGATTAAGCAGCAGAAGCTAAATCAGATTTAGCATCTCTAGTGCAAATGTTACCTGCCTATAAAATTCTATTTTTGGATATTACAGAACGGATGATCTGAGAGCATAGAAACACAGTTACTTTAGATAGACAGATCATGAGAAAAGGTTAACATTCAAATATCTGGTTTCCTTTGCGATCTGGTATGCACACCATGTAACCCCAAATTAGGAACTACAAGGATTGGCTATTTCCAAAAGATGGTGTGCATTTCAGAAGCTGTCAATTTACATTTTCCTGGGGGACCTCTGGCATGAGATTCAAACTGTCTTGTGAGCTGCCATCTTCGCCAACAACAGTAATTTGGACAAAGCTACAAAGGCTCTTTTCAGAGCCACACTATCATGATCATAAAATAGAACTAACCGGAAACAGAGACACACTACACATTAGACTTCCATATTATAATTTCAAATTTTGTTGTTTTCCAATTAGATAACTACTACATATATCCTTATTATGTGCAGCTTATTCACAGCATCTTTTTTTCTTTTGTATTTCCTAACAGACATGCCACATGTTTAGCACAACAACAAAATCCTCTTTTGTGGAGGTAAAGCAGGAACTGTCTGACCTATAAATTGTGATGAGGGCTACTAATCAGTCTTCACTGAAATGTGACATGCTATAAGCAGCCACATTCAGAAAAATCATAAATTACACCACAATGCAGTGTCCTGCAAAGGAAATAGAAACTTGTTCACCAGAAATTTTTAAACTACATTAGTCAGACATGGGAGGCATGTGAAGCAGCCAAGCTAAGCCACTCTGCACTTCGGCTGCCATTTTGGTGAAATTGTACTCCTCTTGCTGGCTAATATGGCTGTGAATTGCATACCACATTTCTAAGATGGCAGGGAAGCAAGACAATGATAAATCTGCCCTATTGGCAAAATAAATATAAATTGTCAGCCTCTCCTCCTGCTGCAGATGACAGCCTAGCTCTGGACCCTGATGCACACATTGAAAAGGAGTCAGACTCGAGTCTTGTTGCATGGGAGCTTACCGAAATCAAAGCTTTCTCGAGTAGAATTAGATCGGACCTCAGTAACATCACAGTGAAACTAACTGCTTTGCATTTTTCTGTGGAGGCATTAGGACACAGTGTTGAGCAGACTGAGACTCACATCAGTCAACTTGAAGATTGGGCTAATCCAGCTGAGAGGTGGCTAGGGCAAGTGGAGAGGGATATACAGGCCATGTGGGAAATAATTGACGACCAGGAAATTCCCAGCAGGAGAAGCAAAGTGCACATTTTTTAGTCTCCCAGAAGGGTTGGAGGCAGTGACATGCTGTCCTTTTGCAAGCCCATTTTCCTGAATGACTGAAATGGTAGTCAGGAACTGTGGTTGAAATCGATGGTTCATCGTGTTCCTACCAGCCCTCCATCTCCGGATCCTTCATTGCATTGAAGACCTGTTGTGTTCAAACTCCTGCACTTCACTGACTGTGAGAACATTCTCCGTAGTGCTAGATCTGTAAAGGATATCCAGTATATTCCTACTATCCTCCCCCACCTCACCGACCCCAGGCTGCTCCTTATTTATAGGGAGGGTGCTGTGATGTGATTGGTGATGTAATTAGGTGGTGCTATCAATAGAATGGTAATGGGGTTGCAAAGCTATATTAACCATTGTAGCTTTACCTAACATTGTATGAGAGTGACAATTGGGAAGAAGAAAGGAGGCTATTGAAGGCAGGGACACAATGCAGATACCTGAAATGAGTGGAGGTCCCTGGGGATGGGGCAGACAGCACTCAAGGGGAGAAGGGTGGTGGTTGCATGCTACATATTCAGGAGATAACAGGGTAGGGTAGTAGGCTGCAATGTCTGTGGGAAGCTATATTTTGGGGATTGCATGGAGAACTGGGGCTGCTTGGTGTACAGACAACTTGAACAGCTAGGGAGGAGATTAGTTCGCTAAGAGGGAATTTGTGGAAGGGTGGGCACATAGGAAAGGCAACCTAGGACCTGCAGTCCATAGAAAATCCATCATAGGGAGCATAGACATCAGTTTCAGGGCAGCTAATGTAACTAAATTACCACCTCCATAGGAACCCTGTTGATTGCAAGGTAGGGGACTGGGTAAGATTAGTAGGGTGGCACTACACCCCACACAAGGAGTAAAAGAGAGTCTTATTAAAAAGCCAGGGAACATTGGGGTGTGGAAGAGGCCTCTAATAATAGGTTATCAGTGCTGGCCACCCTGGATGATCAGGCAGGAGGGAGCCTTGTGGGGGGCAGGAGGAGGGCGATGTGGTAGCAATGCAGGGGTTGCTGGTGGAGCTATTAAGAGGGCCAGGACAACACTGGATGACAGGGAAGGAGAGAGGGCTGAAATGCCTGACAGGTTGTCAGAAACTAAAGGGGGGCAATGGGATACCAGAAAGGAGGAGAGGTCAGATAATAGGCATAGGGAGTGGAGGTCAGGATAGGGATGGGGCAATCCAGGGCACTGGAGAGGCAGAGGTATTGGGCATAGGCAGGATGAAGGGCTGGTCAGGATGGTCATCAGAGAATTGGAAGAAGGCCAGGGTTGGAGAATGACAATAACGGTAGAGTCTTAGTCCTGGGGACTCCATACTTAAAGTGATGAAATGGGAGGAAGCACAGCCGCATATTAGTGGAATGTATGCCAGGCATGACAGCAGGAAAGGTGGGATCATTTATTCAGAGGTGGTCAGGTAGAGGAAGAGAGAAGCCCCACATTACAGTGCACCTGGGCACAAATGACTTGGGGAGAAACACAATTGAGGAAGTTCAGGAGAGATTCCAGGAGTTGGGCAAGCTGTGCAAGGAGGTGGGGTCCTCTGTTGCTTTCTCAGATGTACTCCCTGTACCCAGAGTAAGTTCTGTCAGGAAGCCAAGGATTTCAGGCTTTAACACATGGCTGGGAGCATGGTGTCAGACCAAGGGTACAGGCTGGTGGGGTGAGACAGAACATGGGAAAATGGGTACCTGTGTGCCCTGAGCAGACTACACTTGAGCAGGGAAGGGTCAGGAGTCTTAAAAAGGTTGGAAGAGGACATAACGACCAGGGTGACTTTAAACTGAGTGCAGGTGGGGGTGCAAGAGGGTGGAAACCAAACCAGGTATCAAAGCCAGGAGATCATTAGGTCTACCCCAGAGTAGCAATAAAGGGTCAGGATATTGTGTAGTAGGGGGAGGGAGGGCAGAACCATTATGGGTGATGATACAGGATTCAAAAGGAAGGAGGGTTAGATTGGGGATGGTGTACAGGCCACCCTTTCAGACAGAGGACATTGACAGGGAACTAGCATAGCAGATAAGGATGGTCAGTGGGAAGGGGGTCACTGTGATTGTGGTGGACTTCAATCTGCCAGGGTAGAATGGAGTACCCCAGCCACCTTGAGCACCAAGGAACAGGTCATCCTGGATGCTGTCCAGGACAGCTTCAGGTGCAGCTGGTTAAGGAGCCAACCAGGAAGGCAACATTCTAGACCTCATACTAACCAATGGGGATCTTGTCAGGGATCTGGGCGTGTAGGACCTGTTAGTGGGGAGTGACCACCACACAGTGTGGTTTTCCCTTAGTATGGGAAGGAGGAGCCAAGACCAGGACAAAGGTGCTAGACTTCAGGCAGGCTGACTTTGGCAGGATGAGGTCATACTGTCGGAGCACCTAGCCAGCATTGGCCCACCCATGGATGCTAACCAGAGGTGGGAAGTAATCAAGCAGGCTAGTGGAGGCAACTAGCTTGTGCACAAAGATCCAGAGCAAAAAGGCCATGGCCAGGAAGCTGAGCTGGATCAACAGGGAGGTGTTGGAAAAGGTGAGGGAAAATAAGCAGCCTTTAGGAAATGGCCATGATTTAAATGGGGAGTATAAGGAGGAGTAACAGAAGAGATTTGGGGAGGTGAGCAGGCAGTCAGGACAGCCAATACTTCAAGGGAGTTAAGGCTGGCACAGGCATTAGGCAGGGGATAAGGAGTTCTTCAAATATAAGGGAGAGAAGGAGCTGCAAAGACCAAATAGTAAGAATAAGGAAGGGAAGGGTGGGCAGAAAAGGAGGATGAGCAGGCAAGTACTCAATGAATACTTGTGTTTACCAGGGAGAAGCAAGGGCCAATGCCACATGGGTGGGCAGGTGTGCACAGAAGGGCAGATTTAACCAATGGGGAGCTCCTGGTCAGCAGGGTGTTGGAAGGCCTAAGAGCCTTGTGGCTAGATAAGACAACCCAGACCATACGGAATACACCCAGGGTTCTGAAGGAGTTGGTGGAGGTCCTGGCAGAACCACTTGTGGAGCTGTTCAGGTCCTCTCTGGGAACTGGATGTGTGCCCCAGGACTGGGCGATTGCACATGTGGTGCCCTCCACAAATGTGGACCCAAGGATGAACCAGGTAACTACAGAAAAGTCAGTCTAATGTCCATTGTGGATAAACTGATGGAGACTATATTGAAGGAAAGGTTAGTAACTTTTCTGGAGGTGAACGGACTCCAGGAGGACAGCCAGCATGGAGTTGTCTCAGGCAGATCCTGCCAGACACATCTGGCTGACTTTTATGACTGGGTGACCATGGCACTGGACAGAGGCCAAGAATGGATGTCCTATACCTGGACTTCAGCAAGGCCTTTGATTCTGTACCACATGGAAGGCTGCTTAGCAAATTGAGTTACCAGGGCATAGGGGAGAAATTGGTGAACTGGGTAAAAACTGTCTCCAGGACAGGCAACAGAGTGGTGGTGGGAGGGAACTCTTACTCAAGATAAGTAACCAGTGGAGTGCCACAGGGCTTAGTACTGGGTCCAGTGTTGTTTAGTATATTTATAGCAGACATCTCACATGGCATTAAGAACAAGGCCAGCCTTTTGCAGATGACATGAAGATGAGAGAGTGGTGGATGATGCAAAGGGTGACAAGGGTTGCAGGGGATCTGGCTGAACTTGAGCAGTGGTCAGAAACATGGCAGCTGGGGTTTAACGCCAATAAGTACAAAGCCATGCACTTTGGATCAACAATTCAAAGGAATGCTTACTGGTTGGGGAGGATGCAGTTGTGCACTACAGAGGAGGAAAAGATTTGGAAGTGCTTATTACAGGAAAATGAACCACTCAGCAGAGTGTAAGAAACAGCAAAAGCTAACAAGATGCTGGGGTGTATAGCAAGAGGAATCACCTTCAAGCAAGGAGAGATCACCCTGCCATGGTACAGATTGTTAGTGACACCACACCTGGAGTACTGCATGCAGTACTGGCACTCCTACTTGAAGAAAGATGTTAAACTGCTAGAAGGGGTTCAATGCAGGGCAACCAAGATGATCCTCAGGTTGGAGGACAAACCTATGAGCAGATACTGAGGGTTCTCAGCATGTACTCCTGGAGGATCGGAGAATTGGGGGGCATGACAGAAATTTCAAATATATGAAGGGCATAAATAAGGTTAACACAGGTGGCATTCTTAAACAGAGGGAGGGAGGGACACTAGGGGCACAGTCAGAAGCTGGAAGGAGGTAGATTTACGAGGCATATGAGAAGGCATTACTTTACAGAAAGAGGTGACAGGTTGGAATGCTCTGCCAGGGGAGGGGTTGTGGCCTTAACATCGGTAGGTGGTTTTAAGAGGGGTGAGACAAGGTCAAGTGGAAGTTCACAAAGAGGGAAAAGGAGGAGGAGGAGGTGTCAGCAGGCAGGAGAATGACTTCAAAGGAGCGGGTAGGGAGGGAGGATAGCAGCAGTATAATGCTCTACTAGCTGCACACTCCAGCAGACTTGATAGACCGTATGGCCTGTATCTACTGGCATTTCTCATATGTTCGTATGTAAGTTGCAAGGGCAAGACTAATTCTTCAGAAGGATTTTCCAAACGAGTTGTGGAGCACCACAAGACTTTTGACCAGGTTTGTGATCTCCCCAGGGATAAAGGACTTTGAACCTTCTTGGCACCACCAGCTGTCCTGAAAATGGGGCACAACAACCTGAATCCTTCGATAATCCTGAGGCAGTGTGACCTTTCTTTTGAAGCTGCCCTGATCTCCTGTGGCTGAAGAAGTAACCAAAGTCCCTGCAGACTCCAAAGCCCCAGCATTCTCCAGTTAACTAACATGCAACCTCTTCAGCTATCCCAGCATGTTGATCATCCACATCATCATTTAATTCCAGAGGAGGATTCTATGGACTGAAGTGCTTACATGGTGGTGTGGATGTTCCTCTGGAACAGCTGTAAATTCCTTTACTGCCCATATTGATTGCTGCCCTTCGGGTAATGAGGAAGGGGGGCAGTGGCCCCTAGCACAGGAAATATGATTTAACTTTCTCCTGGGTACTGTTGAGGGGATTAAATTATAATATTGCCTCCTTAATACACAGGTTCAACTGGATGCATGGGGGGTTGATATTCTTCCCACATGTTTTCAGTGATGGCCTGGTCCGTGGCTTGGGAAACCCTCAGGGTCTGTGACAAGCTAGGGCTGGTGATGTCTACTCTTTTTCTGTCCCAGCCAGAGATGTCTCCCTATTGCTCAGACTCCTAAGCTGTGGGGGAGGGAGACGGAGGGCTTTAGTACAGCATGAGCCACTCTGCCTTACTCTTTCCAATCACATTGTCCCTACAGTAAGTTATATGACAGATGGGGGGTATTTTGCTTTTTTGTTTTTGTTTTATTCTTATAGACCTGGACCTTTTCCAGAAGGAAGTGTGTGGGGGACTGTCATTGTTCTTACTTTGGAATCATTTTTTTAATTTAAAGTTTATTGATACATTTTCCACAATAAAAGGCAGTTTAAGTGACAGTGACATTGACATTCCGATACAATGTAAAGGGATAACTGCCTAACCCACCCTTCCTCCCTTTCTGCAGTAACCAAACCTAATGCCCTACAAATGCCAAGCACTTTACTTAAGGTCTTACATGACTATATAATCAGGGAATGAAGTGGATCCCAGGTTTTGGTATATACTACCAATCTATTGTGGAGACTGGCAATCGCTTTTCTGTATGCAAATTGACAGGATTTCTTTAGCCATCCCTGGAAAGATGGAGAGGACTTATCTTTCCAGTGGCATAAAATGAGCTTCTTAGTTGATAAAGCAATCATGGAAATGTGAAACTTTTGTACTTTAAATCTAATAGTTGATAAGTCCCCTAGCAGACAGATCTCAGGAGCAAAATATTCCTGAAGGTCCAGCAGGGGTCGAGAAAGTCTTAATTGAATCCCATAAGGGGAGATTTTAGGACAAGACCAAAACATGTGAGAATTGTTCCTTCTTCCTGCAAACATTGTATATTAGAGTTCAGATAACCCCACTTCTGTAATTTAACCGGTGTAGTACAAATTAAGTAAAATATGATTTTGCATGAGACGCAGTCTGTCTTGAGAGATATGTTATGACATGATCTCCACAGAGAATGCCAATCCAAATGATGTTGGGGAAAAGATTATTCCAGAATCTTGTAGGTCCAAAGGACCCCTGTATTTTGTAAAACAAAACCTGATATAACTTGGAAATTACACCTGAAGATCCAGAAAGTGAGGAAACCTCAGGTATCAGAGAGGTGATGGCCTGGGAGGAGGAGTATTACCAAAATGAATTACAAGTAAATGTCTTAGTTGTATAACTTTGAAATGAGATGAAACCGAATGAGGAATTTCTTAATAATATCTTCCACTGATAACCAATGCCCTCCATGCTAAGAGAGAAGAAGCTTCCCATCTCCCAACTGGGACAACCATTGACGGAAATTGGCTCTGTTATTGTGTGAAAGATGGGGAATTCCAAATAGACTGGGCCAGGTCCTGATGAGGGGAATACTGCAAAATGAACACATTTATGAATAAACCTTTAGAGAAGTCATTATCATGGGGCACCTCGCCATACGTACTGGGGAAATTTAAGGAAAAATAGTGTAAGAGGGTCCAAATTCTTGGATTTGATTGCATCCAGTTCTATTCTAAGCCAAACCAATTGTTCTTTTTCTGGGCAGGGAGATACCCATCTCAGACATTTTGCTAAGTGGCTGGCCCAGTGATATATGGCCAGATGGGGAATTTGCAAACCTCCTCCAGTTTTGGGGCTGCCAGCTTATGATAAGCCAGCCGAGGATATCTGCAGCCCAGATAATCTGGTGAATACGCCATGTGTCTTTTAAACCAGAGTAAAGGAATAAAAGTGTTGAGAAGAGATAATGGATAGAAAATTCTAGGAAATATGTTCATCTTAATTATGTTGATCCGGCCCCATAATGAAATAGGAAGTTTGGACCACCTCTCGAGGTCGTGAGCTATCAACTGTGAGGGAGAATCCAGGTTTTCCTTAAACCATGTTAGAGGGTTACAAGAAAGCTTAATACCCAAATATTTAAATGACCTGGAAGTCCAACACAAACCAAAGGGACTAATGCCATTTTTGAAAACTTTATGGTTTAATGGGAAAAATAAAGATTTACTAGCATTCAGTTTGTAATTGGACAGGTAGCTAAATCTTGCTATTTCCCTTAGCAAGGCCGGAACAGAGGATACAGGGTGAGATAAGTGTATCAGCAAGTCATCCACGATGCAGTGACTTTAATTTCATGCCGCCCAGCTCTAACACCCTGTATAGAAACATTATTGAGAATATTTTGAATGAGAGGTTCCAGATATAAATTAAATAACAAAGAAGATAAGGGACATCCTTGCCTAATTCCTGAGTGAAGCGAAAAGGCTTAGAGAATGCCCTGTCACAGAAATTCTTGCAGTAGGGTTTTATAAAGTGTGGCAATCCAGGAAACGAACAGAGAAGGAAATGAAATGCTTCTAGAACTCAGAACAGAAAGTTCCAGTTCACTCAATCAAATGCCTTCGGCATCCAGGGAGACAGTCCTGCAGGAACTCGCATCCCTGGTAGCCGAGAAGACATGTGACAAGCTCGTAAGTGATCAGAAGATGAATGCCTTTCATAAATCCTACCTGGTTTATAGCTATCAACTCAGGAAGAACTACTGTTAACCTATTAGCTAATATTTTGGAGAGAATTTTAATATCCTGATTTAGAAGTGAGATAGGTCTGTAACTCTGAACAAGCTCCAGATCCTTATCTGGTTTAGGGAGAAGAATGATCAAGGCCTCAAAAGGTGAGAGTCAGCCTCCTCCCCAGCTAAAATATGCTGAAATAAGCGGCAAAGTACTGGTAGTAAAGGTCCAAAAACTTTATAAAATAAGGAGGAAAAACCATTGGGGCCTGGGACCTTGTCTGCCAGCAATTCACTAATAACCTCAGCAATTTCCTCCTGAGAAATAGGAGCAACCAGGAAGTCCTTGTATCAGTCAGAGAGAAAGGGCAAATGAGAATCCTTCAGATAACTCTCCGCACTCCCAGGGCAAGGGATACTCCATGACACTGTACAAGTTTGTATAGTAATGGGCAAATTCTTGAACTATTTCAGTGGGAGAAGCTTTTAAGGATCCATCAGCCATTGCCCTGATAGGAGGTATAAATCTCACTGATTCTTGTTGCTTAACACGCAGTGCCAGTAAGTACCCTCTTTTCTCCCTGGTCAGTATAACTAGCCCTTGTACTAATAATAGCTAGTTCTGCTTTGTCTCGGAGTAATTCCAAATATCTATCTTTCAACACTAAGAGTTTCCTCCTATCCTCATCAAGAGGATTAATCAAGAATTATTTTCAAGTGATCTAATTTGGGAAAGTAAAGATATTAATGCCTTCTCCTGTGCCCTTTTTCTACCAACCGCCATGCTGATAAGGATCCCTCTCATGAAGGCCTTAAGGCTCCCCACAGAATGTTTGGCTTTGCACTATCTAACGGTTAGATGAAAAAGGATTCAATTTGCTCCCTTATAAGTTTACAGTATTTAACATCTTTGAGAAGTTGTTCATTAAGTTTCCATCTGGTTTCCCTGTTAGGTGAGTTAAGTAGTACCAATTTACATAATACTAGTGAATGGTCAGAGATTGGGCCAGGTTGAATCAAGGAAATCTTAACCTCAGGTAATAGGGACTAAGAAATAAGTATGTAGTGTGTCACGGGACTACGAGGCAGTGTGTGTCATTGACCTGAAGGTAAATTCCCTAGAATCGGGATGCAGCGGCCAGACATCACAGAGCCCACATTGATCCAATAGATCTTTAAAAGCCTTTTGCCCTGGAGTGACCCCTCCCAGACCTCTACCTGACCTATCTAAATTAAGCTCAAGTACTTGTTAAAATCCCCCAAAATAATCCTGATGGGAAACATTGGAGAATACAGAAATAAGTCTCATAAAAATCTGGTCGCCTATTAAGAAATATAGATACTGCCAAGTAGTAATGGAACGGACCAGAGTACTTTTAACAAGGATAAACCTTCCTCAGATTCTTTAATGACCTGTAGAAACAAAGGAATACCTCTTATTAAACATGAGCATAACCCCACAGCTATTTGTAGATCCCTGGGCATTGTAAACCAGTCCCACCTTGTTGTCTCCTTAACTGAGAAGTCTCTTCTAATAAATGGGTTTCCTGTAGAAAGTTATCTGAGAGCTAAGTAAGCTTAAATGTTTAAGAGCCTGATATTGTTTGTGCTTTTCCTGATCCCCTTAACATTCCAAGTCGTAAAGTTATCTCATTAGCCATCCTGTAATGATAATTAGACTTAGTGTATACAGCTCATCACACGGGATACCTAGGACCTGCAACCATACACCCATGGTTACTGCAGTAAACCCTCCTCCAACCCTACCCCCACAATTAAGTCCATCTCATCCCCTACCCACCCCTACCCTCCAACAATACCCCAAACCTGCCCCCAACCCTCTAAACTGTCACAAGCAACGTTCAGCACAGTACTGGTGCATTTCCTTCATCTCCCACCTCCCGATAATGCACCTGTTAATGAAAACTCTTACATTCCACTATCCTCATACAGAAAATGAAACAGTGCTGGTTACCCCCGAAAAGAGAGAATGGTCCTGGGCTTTCCATACCACCACACCTAAGTGTAAATGTATTGAGAACCTATTAGAAAAGGGCCACAGTGAAACCATGTACACCCCAGGTAGCCATGGAAACCTGAACGAAACTGGAGAGAGAATTGAAAACATCCTTGCCTCATGAGGCAATTATGCAGGGACTAAAACCAGATCGGGAACCCAGTGAGGGGAGTGACCTCTGCCACACACCGAGAGCAGGAATCAGGAAGAGATAGCAGTCACATCGCAGGAAGGGAAGACTGAAAAAATGCTGCTTCCCAGAAATAACCAGCCTCCAGGTGCCCTGGCTCTCCATGCAGAATTAATTATCCTGCACTCGAGTCTAGTGAGAAGATTCAGAAAATTCCCTCAAATTGAGGGCTGCACTCCTGTGAGTTACTAATGCCTAATACACCTCTAGTGGCCAAATCCAGGTCATGGTAAAGTGAAAGCGAGCTGCAGAGAAAGCCCAAGACCTCTCTAATTCCAATCCAGATGAATTAAATGTGAATCTAAATCTCAACAAAACTAACTCCCTTTATTGTGATAACCATACAGAGAATACTAAAACTTGAAACATTGTTCCCTGTAAGCAAACCCCAAATCCTAAGTGTCCTTTGCCCTTAACAGGAATGGGCCCTCTGGAATTGGGGCAGAGGAAACTAATAGCAAACACGCCCAGCGCTGATCTCCCGGTCCAAACAAAACAGGGAAATTTCCCATCCCACTCACACTGAACAGTTTCTCGAGAGGAAAAATGAAAGTTCAATTCTCAGCTCCACACAGCTCTCTATCCTGCAAACCCAGCATCTCAGGACTCCTTAAATAGATCTGGCAGCATAGATTTAAGGCTCATCAGGGCAGCTGCAGGATCATCATAGTTGGACCAGGATCCATTTACTAGAACCTGTAACCTAGCCGGGTATCCCATCCTGAATGTTAGGCCTGCACAATTATTTTAGAAACAATAGGATGGGACGCTTTCCGCTTCAGGCGAACTGAGCCAGGCAAATCTTGTGAAATTCTCAATTTCATGTTCTCCCAGCTAACCTCTTGCAAAGCTCTCACTTTCTGCAGAAAATGCTGTTTTTCAAGTAGTTCAAAAACCGACAGATAATGGGATGGGGAGGGTCCTCCGGAGAAGGCTCAGGCTGCAGGGACCTGTGAGCTCGCTCTATGATATAGACAAGGCCAAAGGCAAGGGGCGCTACCCGCTCCACCAACTTCTGCACAAATGCCACAACATGATGGCCTTCTTCTCCTCCGGTAACCCTAGTATCACAATGTTGTTTCTGCGGCTATGCCCTCTAGATCTTCAAGCTTGGTTTTGAGATGAGATAACCTCTGACACATAAACACCAGATCAGGATTGAGATTTTCTAACTTTTCTCCATTAAGACTATTCGAGCTGTGTTATCGGAGACAGTTAGCAAGACTTCATCTAATTTTCTGGAGATAGACTTCAGATCCATCGCCATTTCTTTCATTTCCTCACGAAAGGGCTTAAACTCTTCAAGGAACCTAGTGAGCGTTAAAGGTTCCTGTTCTCCGAATTGACTCGGAGGATCAGGCCTCAGGCCCACCCAAAGCCCTGGATTTCTTAGAGGCCTTTTCGGGAGTAGCGGGGGTATGCTTCAGGGCTTTTTCTTGTAGCCTCCATCCGCCAATTTTACACTCAAACCAGGCTTCCAAAGTGTTCAGACAGCACTGAATCTCGAAAACAGAGGAAATAAAGAAATTCAGATGTCCAAAAAGTGATTTAGTGATCGGGAGGCAGCAGCTTCTTGAAGGAGCTTCTACCGCACTCTGCATCACGTGATCTCCCTTGGAGTCATTTTATTAGGTACCAATGTTATTTGTTTGTTAGCCTGAGCATTCTCTTGCAATGGACTTTATGGACTGCCACACTCGAGAAGACTAGTCCTTCCCAGTGGGTCGTGGACTCTTGAGTATGGGAGTATGAGTTTTATCGGGCTCTCCCAAATGTATTGATTTGTTACTGACTTCTACTGCAAAATTCAGACACTATCCCACAACACCACAAGAAGTGGTATACTATGGTGGAAAACATGTAGAAGGTTGGTGGCAAGCCAAAGCTGGGAGACCAGCACTATGGCAGCAAGTGGAAAATAATCAAACACACAAAATATACAGCATCATACACTGTATTAGATAGCCACACAACACATTAGTAAGTGCACTATTGTTACACATGTAAATAAAGTGCATAAAGAGCATACAACAGCAGCAGCAGAGGTCAACCTTGGTGGAAGGTGAGATAACTGACAATGAAGACGTCTCAGATACACATGTGGAGGAGGAAGAGCATGAGGCGAAAGGCAAGGCCCTCCAGGTGATTAAAGTTAATCATCTAACATGAACATATCTGTATGACACATTGCTTAATGCATCACTCTCAATGTATACATTTCAGACACAGACAACAAGTTGGAAACACCACCACAGACCAAACAGCAACAGGCAGCATCACAACCACCAGCAGTTGCTATAAAGATGGAGGCAATGAAAATAACAGAGGGTGATGATGAGGATGGCACTGAGCAACCACCACCTGAAGAAAAACCGAGAATGAGCCAGCATGCAGGCAAGTATTCACAATATTAATTGACAAACATCTTTTCACATATTACAAAGAGCAACATGCAGCAAATAATGTCAGAACCCCATAAAGTCCTTTTTCCTTCTCTTTATCTTTTTCCCTCCTGCCAGATCCAGCAATGGAACTCATCACAAGGTGGAAGATCTCACACAAGTCATCAAGGAAGGGTTTGCTTCTGTCACTCAAGCATTATTGGATGTCCTGCGGCAACTCCACATCCAGAGCCAAGGAGAGCACACTCATATAATGCTTAAGTGGCAGAACTAATCCTTCTGAACAAAACAGCAGACAAACTTAATAAAATTGAAAGAATCTGAAGTGGCATTTCGCCCTGTGTCCCACCCTCCCAAGAAGTCCCACAACCCATTACTCACACTCAATAATTACCCCCTTTGTAAATACTTTATTTGTACCATAAACTAAAAAAAACAACTTGTAAATAGTCATTTATTTTGTATTTCATACTTCATATTTTGTATTTTTTCACTGAATAAAAGTCAAAATTCATGTTGATACTCATAAACGATTTGTAAAGAAAAAGTCATGTTCAATATTATTTGGTATATTTTTGTATTATTTTAAATAACCTTGTATATAGCTAAATAATCTGTTTTTGCAATCTGTACTGTGGCCCTATTGTTTCACTTACTGTACTTATACTAATTATGACAATACAGCAATATCACATAAAGGAAGGACTGTCTTTCAAACCACGTAGGAACCACATATAAAGAAAGTAACAATGCTCAATCTAAGCATCATAACATGTTTTAACATTACCTTCTTTTATTTTTTTTTTAATTTTCTTAAGGCTCTAATTTCTATACAGGTTAAACACTTATCTCACAACACTCTGTCAGTGGTGCAGTGCACAAACCCAGAAAACATCACAGGATCCAAGGGTCATGAGGGAGGGAGGTGCAGGAATACACTATTTTAAGCGAAAAAGATGTTCCAGGACTAGAGGGCATGTGATGAAGTTGGAGGGAGGACAATTCAGAGGAAACATGAGGAAGAATTTCTTCACAGAACGGGTGGTGGATAGGGAACACCCTTCCAGAGGAAGTGGTGGGGCTGAAACAATCAAGGATTTAAGAATGCATGGATAGACATAAAGGAATTCTGGAGCTCTGGGGTAAGGGGCAACAGACTTCTAGGAAAACATAAACTGAATTTAAAGCTCAAATGGGCAGACTGGGTGGGCCATAGGCCCTATCTGCCGACACTGTCTATGTATCTATGTATCTATGAGTTTGAGACTACTCTACTTACTTTTTCCTTCTTAACATTTTTATTTTCAAATGAACTTCACCCATGTTTGCAAATGCAACATTTTTGCACATAATATATACTTTCAATCAATCTGTTAACATCATTATAATTTAATTTAATTTCTGTAAAATCAAACACAGATGACAACTCAGAAGATCTCAACAAGCAGCCCTCCCAGAATCTAATCTTTCCTTTACTCAATTTTTTCCATCACTTGCTTTTTTATCTACCTTGTCAATTTTCGCACATACAGCATTTGCACACATGGAATATCCACTTGCAGCAAGCCATGCATATCATTACATAGTTCAACAAACCTACACTATACTAAATTTCTTCTGTGGTGCAGGGTACAAGACACACCACTAAAAGGTCTCAAGTTCAAAACCATTCTTTCCTACTGGTTTTTTCTCTTGTTTTTGTCTTCAATTTATCTTTATCAATATTTGCACATATCACATTTTGCACCCTGGACTCCACCCTCCAAAATTGTCCTTATTCATCTTTAGGATCACAGTGCCCTAAAGCTCCCACTCCATAATTGTCCTGGTTTCTTTTGCCCCATCTATATTTTTTCTGATCAGGCTTCATGCATTTTGCACATAAAATATTTTTGCACATACAAGATCCACTTTTGATCAAAGTGCCATTATTTACCTGTGATCCCACATGGCCTGTACATATAAGAAACAGCCTTCAACTCAGGCTTCTTATGTGGTGCAGAGTATAAAGCCCAGCACATGAAGAGGCAAATGTTCTAGGTTCAAATCTATCCTTTGCTAGTTTTTACTTACCTCTTCTGTACTTTGTTTTTGATCACGCTTTATCCATTTCTGCACATGGAACATTTTGTAAATGTGACATCCACTTTCAATCAAACTGTGTACATCATAACATGTGATTACTTCACAGGAAACACCACAGAAGTACCACTTTTTGTGGCACACAGAACAAAAACACAGCATGTGAAGGACCACGAGTTTCAGGATCTAATCTACATTTACTCTCTATTCTTTTCACATTGTTTTCTTTCTTCAAACTACCTTTATCCATTTTCACATATACTGTATATAGTATTTTCAACTGGAATTTTCCTATGATCAAGCCAAACACATCATTATACAATTCATCACTAAAGAACAAAACACCCTGTTGCTCACACTTCCTTCCCTGTAAGACACAGCACCCAGAAGGCCAAAGGTCAGACCTCCAGTTCCGCCTCTAAGGTTAATGGCCATGTAGAGCGACTCCGCCTGTCTGAACCCCAGCATTTCTACCTCCATGAAATGCTACTTTCAAAAAAAGAGACTCTAATCATGAATAGGAGGGAGACAAGGAGGAGCTGGGGCCCAAAAATCTGAAGAACGACCTGTGGATAAAGAGCAATCCACTCGGATGTAACAGACACAGACGTGCGCCCCCATCCAGCTGCGCTCATGTCAAGTCAGCTAGTGCTACCCCAAAAACTCCCAAGGTGAAGAAAAGAATTAAACTAGATAGGATTTACAATGACCTCTGTGCATTCTGAGCAGACATTAAACAGGTCTTTGGCAAAATGCGCAGAGACATCACCCAGTTGGAACAACGAGCTGAAGATACTGAGTGGCAAGTGACTGCAAATGAAAACCAAGTGGACGATTTGGAACATTTAGTCCAGCAGCTCCAGGATCAGCAAGAATTATTGGCGGCTTGGCAGAAGGATGCCGAGAAATGGGCCTGACATAAAAACTTCTCGATTTATTGTATAACTGAAGGAGTAGAAAGCACCAACATAAAAGAGTTTGTCACTACTCTACTGAAAACTTCCTGGACTTACTGTCTGACATGGTGCTGGATTTCAAAGGGTTCATCGGGCTTTGGCACCCTGACCCATCTCCCTGCAGCTAGTCCCCGTTCATCATAGCCCATTTCGGTAGCTATACAATTAAGGAACAAGTACTCCTAATGGCTTGACATAAAAAGCAGATTTTCCATGGTCAACGCTGCGTCTAATTGGACCATGACTATGTGCCTAAAACAATGAGGCTCTGTAGGGCATGTCTTCCTCTCTACCAACTCTGAAGGCCCAGGGACTGAAGTTTACCACACTCTACCCTGAAAAATTGATTGTGCATCTACCCTCAGGAAGCAGGAATTCGCCACAGCGGAGTAGGCACTTGAGGCCCTTCTTAAGCAGGGCCTGGTTTTCCTGAAACTCACAACCCTGACTGTAGCCCAGAAAGTGCAACCCCGAGATGGCAGACACAGGAGAGAAAGCAGTGCAAGTGGGAAAATGGCACTAATACCAATAAGGATCTGAAGCAGCTCTTGGCGAGTTTTGCAGAATGGAGAACAACACCCAGAATACTTGAAGAACAGATTATATTTTTCTCATTGCTTTGTGTATGAGGTACTCTTTGGGGGGCTTATGGGGTAGGGAGGGTGAAGGTGGTTGGTAAGGTTTAGTCTCTGCCTGGGCTCCGATGGCAGGCCTGACTCTAGGCCACATATTTTGATTCTTCTACCTTCTATTCAACTGGGTTATCTTAAGGCCACTTGCTGTGGCACTGCCTGGGGCCACCTCCCTCCAAGCCCTCTTTCCTCATTCTCCCCTCAGGCCCTGATGAGGTGGCTTAGGCTCCTTGCCACCAGGACTTTCCACCTGTATCATCAAGCCTCAGACAGGGGACTTTGATCCCCATTATTGACAGCATATCTAACGCAAACGGTGGAAGAACAATTCATGGGTCAGCTGAGGCCCACTATATGGAGGGTCCTATCTCCTATTTTTATAAAAATATTTTATTTTACTAAGGGATTAATAGTGATATGAAACAATTGCTACAATTATATTTAATGTACCTCTAAATGTATGGACTGTGAGGCACTTCATTCCATGGGAAGTTTATTTAGTCTGGATGCCTTTTGTTTTCAACCATTATGCTTAGTGGCTTCACCCATGATGATAACTTATGGAAGCAGCTTTTGGCAATGGGAGGAGGTGAGTATTTATGGCTAAGCCAATAGGCGAATTCCCAAAGATAACTCTCAGGACTACCCTCCCATGCCCTCCCTCTTATGTTTCTCATTCCTGCATTATTTTCTGTTTTGTTTGGAACTATGTAGTCCACAGGGGCCGGGGCCAGGTGAGCACCAGATCTACCTTCCTTTTATGGTATGAAGCATGATTGCATCTGTGTATTCCCAGAAATACTAGGAAAATTGGCTAAAATTTCCCCTACCTTAGAAGTTCAGTTTGAATATAAGGTGTTACATATTGTAAACAGTTGTTTTTTACAATACTACTTACTGTTATTGATTCTTGGTTTGCCCGGTTGGCAACTGGTTCTATATCTTGTTCTTTATTAGCAGCAATACAGAATGAAAAATTAAGGGCATTAGGATTATTATAAGTGGGTGTAGAGGTCCAAGGGGACCCTTGGTAGGGTTTCAAAATAGGTCTCAGGAATAATGGGCCTGCAAATTTGCTTATTCAGAAATGTGGATATTGGGAGGGGCTGGAAATATCAAAACAATCTACATAAGCAGCTGCAGGGAAATTCTCTATTATAATGGTTAAACCGGCTTTAATATTATCATTTAATGTAAATGGCATTTACAGCCCAATTAAAAGGAGAAGGTTGCTTAATTTATTTAAACAAGAGAAGCGGATGTTATCCTTTTGCAAGAAATGCACCTCCCCAAAGTGAACATTCTAAGCTTAGGTCCTGAGGGTTCCAGGTGGTGGTGGCCTCTTCGCACACCTTGGTAGGTGGAGGAGCTGCAGTACTGGTACCCCAAGGAGTCCAGTTTCAGCTCTGAAATGAGATTATAGATGGGAGGACATTATGCCATTGTGGTGGGAAAACTCTATGCCACACAGATCACCCTGGCAACTGTATATCTTCCGCCAGACTCCCAGTCCAAGTAGTAAGTAAATTCCTTGATGACCTTCTGGCCCATACACAAGGTATATTTATTATTGGTGGCGATCTCATCATCACATTAAACACCAAATTGGATATCACTTTCCCCTCTCAGCATAGGTCTACACCATTACAAAAGTATCTCAAGGTGGCCCTCCCTAAGTTGGGTATGGTGGATATGTGGTGCCATTTCTTCCCTCTACCAGGTCATATACTTACTATTCCCAAAACCCATACGTCCTCCAGATTTGATTATTGTTTAATTTCTATTGAACACTTAGACTCAATACAAGCTCTAGTGGTGGGTGCCTCTGTTTTGTCAGATCACTCTCCCTGTACTTAAAACTGATGTTGTAACACCAAGGAATGCCTCCTTTGCCTTCTGAATTTAATGCATTTACAGGACCCAGAATTTATTAAGATGGTTAAAGCAGCCATACCAAACATTTTAGCAGATAATAATTCTCTGGAGACTTCACATAGCATAAGGTGGGCTGCCTTCAAACTGTGTTACGGGGAGATCATTAGATACTCCACCTATAAGAATAAAGCCCAGGAGAAGTTGAGGAGGGAACTGCAGACACAGCTGCTACACCTGCAGACCAAGCAATTTCAGGGGATCTCACTGTCAGGGCACAATTAGGTAATGTCAAGCAGCAAATACAGTGAATACCTATTTCCAAACATTGGACAAATTAATCTCTAGGTTTGTCTGGGAAGATAAAACACCACAAGTAAAATATTCCATTTACAGCTGTCCAGGGCACAGGGGACTAAATCTCCCAAACATGAAAAGATATGCTCAAGCAGTTCAAATTGCATATCCTTGTTACATGCGGCCACCCATTATATCGCATATTGGAAGGACATTGAAGTCACACTAAATGGTCTGGAGAGTTTTCCATCTTTTATTGTTAGGATTCACCAGCATGCATTCCACTCACAAGGTTTACAAATTTACCTCAGAATTTTTAGAAGCTGGTTACACATGTGGAGAAATCTGATATCCTTCAGAAAGAAGATACCTCTCCATGATCCTGACCCAACCGTGGGATGGGTTCGATCTCTACTATACCTTTCAATTAGTGGGTTCACTAGGCATTCATTCTTTCTGTTACTTACAGACAGAGTATAAGCTTCCTAATGACCAATACAGGTCCTATATGGCCCTTAGAAATAGTTTGACCCCATTTGAGGAGACCCTATCAGGAGTAGTTGAATCCCTCTCTCTCTCTCTCTCTCGATCCAAATGGTGATACACCATTTAAGGGACAAGTACAGGAGCATATCATTGGGGTTATATCTGGCTTTCAGGTCATACAGTGTTGAGTCACTGGACTACCTTAGAATTAAGTGGTCAAGGGAAATGGGACTTGAATTAGAGGTTGATCTGTGGCAAACCACAACTTTATTATACTCCAGGATCTCCTCTAATATCTATTGGTGGAATATACCCGAAGGCCAGAATAAGGTTCTTTAGAACCCCAGCTATCATTGCAAAATTTAGAGGACATAGGCACACAACTTGTTGTAGGGGTGTGAACAAGATGAGGAGGATGGGACATATTTTGTGGTCATGTCCACATCTATTAGGATATTGGCAAGAGATTATAAATGAGCTAAATGCCATCTATAAGAGACCGGAGATACTCACCCCAACCTTTATCTTGACAGCAGTGCCCCTACTGGACTTAAGATCTAGGAGAAGCTCTTTAGAATGTTAACTATGTTGGTCTTAGTGGCCAAAAGATTATTACTGACTCTGGCTTTCCACTCAGATCCCGACTAAAGAGTCCTGGAGAAAATTGACATATGAAATATATAATTTGGAGAGGATTTCAGCTAGGATGAGTAACAGGATTCATAGTTTTGACAATCTTTGGAAATGCTGGATGCTCTATCAACAGAAACATTATCTGGACTTTGTCCCTTGAATATACCATATGATGCCCAAAACAATATAGGGCTTCAGAGGGTGGACGGGTCAGAGGGAAAAGTCGATTGGGGTCTTTTTCTTTCTCTGGTAAATTATTCTTGCAACCGAACGATAGGGGATACCATTGTTATCACTTTAGTATCATTATTCTCATTGTTGCTAGGAGTAGGCCTTTGTTTTTAAGATAAGTCGAAACCATATAAAGGCCCACCGTGTACTGGGGGGTCTCTGAATGTATATTGCTGCTATTGCCCATTGTCTTGTATGATGTGTTTGAATGTATTTCTGTATTGCATTAGTATACTATGCTGCTAAAACTAATAAAATACAATAAAAAAGGCCAAGGGTCATTAGGTCAAAACCATTCATTCCTAACTCTTTTCTTTTCCTTCTTTTCTCTCTCTTGATCAACCTTTATCCATAATCGCAGCTGTCATATTTTCGCAAATAGAAAAACTACTTGTAATCAACCCATGCACATAACTATATAGTTCACTGCTAAAGATCAAATCTCAGTTAGCCCTGTGCTTCCTCTGTGGGGCAAATGATAAGACACAGGACTCTAAAAACAAGGGTCCCAGGTTCAAAACCGTGCCTTTCTCATTCTTGTTTCCCCATCTTTTTGTCTTTGATCTACCCTTATCCATATTCCAGAACACCACATTTTGCACATGAATATCTACTTGCTATCAAGCCATGCACATCATTACATAGTTCATCATTAGCAAACAAATCTTCCTCATGCCTGTATTTCCTCTCTGGTGCAGATGACAGGCACATATCCCTGAAACCCAATGGTCCCAGGTTCAAACCACCCTTTAATCTGTTTTTTTCTTGTTTTATATCTTTGATCTACCTTTATACATTTTTGCACTTACCACATTTTCACACATGAATATCCACTTGTGATCAAGCCATGCACATCATTATACAATTCACCACTAGGAACAAAACACTCTCTTGCCCATACGTCTTCTATGGTGTAGAAGACAAGTGCCACTACTCTGATGCACAAGGGTCATAAATTCAAAATCACCCTTTCCTAATCTTTTTCCCCACTTAGGCTTGCAGGGCTAGATTTACCCTCCATAATCATTTCACAGTGGGAGCACCCTTCATAATTATGCTCATCTACCTGTGGTCCTGCACTCCAACCTCACATTATTATTTGACATTGGGAACCCAGAGTCCTTCAGGCACTGGGCTCCCACCCTCTAAAATTGTCCTCATTCACCTTTAGGACTACATGGCCCTAAAGCTCCCACCCTCTATAACTATCCTGATTTCTTTTTGTCTGTTCTGTAGTTTTTTATCAGGCTTCATGCAGTTTTGCACATCAAATATTTTGCATATACAAGATCCACTTTTGATCAAGCTGCCCTTATTTACCTGTGATCACACACCTCCTTAATAGACAAAAATATCATTCTACTCAGATTCCTTCTCTTGCGCAGACTATGAAGCCCAGCATATCAAGAGGCAAGGGCCCACATTATAATCTATTCTTTGATCATTTTACTAATCCCTTCTATCCTTTTTTCGATCAGGTTTTATCAATTTTGCACATGGAACATTTTCACAAATATGATATCCACTTTCAATCAGACTGTACACTTCATAGCACATGTGATTATTAAATGGGAAACACCTTAGTAATACCCCTCTTATCTACCACACAGGACACAACACTGTACATGAAGAACCAAGTATCTCAGGTTCTAATCTACATTTTACTCACTATTTTTTTCACATTTTCTTTCGTCTATTTACCTTTATGCATTTTCGCATAAATAACATTTTGCACATGGATTTTCCACTTGTGGTCAAGTCACACATATCATTATACAATTAATCACTAAAGAACAAAACACCCTGTCATCCACGCTTCTGCTGTGGCATAGAGGATAAGTGATAGTATCCTTGGACAAATGAGTTTTAGGTCTGAAACCACTCTTTCCTAATTTTTTCCCTTGTGCTCATTTATAGCACATTCTGTATTGGGACTCAATGACACCACAATCAGCAGCCAGCCCTGCAGGTGAAAGCAGGGCTGTGCTGGTTGCAGAGTGACTTGGCATGTGTTGGAGTGGGACCAGGGTGGTAGGTGCTTAACTAACAGGGTGGGCAACTGGGGGCTGGGGAACACTAAACATCCAGGAAAAATGTTTTTTTTTTTGATAGTAGGGGAGTCAAGGAGGGTGGAGGGACCTCTAGACTACCAGATAATTTCATTATTTAAATGGAGACAGGATCGGATATTGGGAGGGACCAGCTGTGAGTAGGGAGAGTTCCACTGGACATCAGGGAAAGACCAAGACAATCATTGGGTGGGTGTGCTACTAAACACAAGGAAACATATATATGTGTGTGTGTGTGTGTGTATACAGTATATATATATATATATATATGTATATATGTAAAAAACTGTGTTTAATGCATCAGATAGGGTTAAAACAATAAAAGTGAGTTAATGAAACATTAGGTTCAGCTTCTACCCCCTCATAACCCACACATCTTTCACAGACTGACAGATGCCTTGGTGTGCCAATGGGTCGTCAGGGCCCAGCTCTCACCCCATTCCATGTGTAAGCAGGTTGATATGCTACAGTAAAGGAGAATGGGGAGAGAGTTAGCCTCATGACCCATGGCACACCCAGGCATCTGTCAGTCTGTGGAGGATGAGTGTGTGGGTTGTGTGGGGGGTTAGGGCTCAACCCCTAACATTTCATTTCCTCACTTTTGTCGCTTAACTCCTAACAGATGCATTAAACGCAGTTTTATGCCATGAATTTTACTTTTGAAAAAGTGTAATATAAACAGTAAAAACATGAATTGGGGAGCACGGGGCCCAACCAAGTTTCCATTTCTGCATAACAGTATGCATCCGTGGGAGTGCATAGCTACAGAGCCATACAACAGCCCTATAGGACACCAAACCCTTGTAACAGTAATTTACCCATATCTTGGGAACTGTAACAGTTAGAAAAATTCAAGTGTCATTGTAACCATGACAATGAGTAGTTTATGATAACAATCACTGAACCAGTATCTCACATCTTTTCCAGATATGGGCACCGAAAAGCACTGTACATGCACTTTTTGAAGCCTTGTGACACTAATTTGACAATATCTCATTAACTGTGCCTCCACAAAACAAATTCTACTACAGATTTACTCTGTGGTTTCAATTTTTTCCAGTGGCATAGATCACCAGCTCATGATCTAAGCTGCCCTAGCAAAACTCTGTATCTTGCTTGTTCAGATACAGGTGCCGAAAGGCATGACAGACATTGCAATGTAATCCTATGGGGAAAATCTCAACTTCATGATGGCATATCTATGGAACCACTTAATTCCCCAACACCTAAACAGCATAATTCAGACCTGTAGGGCATCCCTCAACACCCAGCACATTTCATTTAAAAAGACCAAACCATTTATTTTATTTATTTATTTTGTTTTTATTGCCTGGGTAAGTGCACTATACAGATTCTGCCTATTTTCAGGCATGACTCGGGGAGGATATACAGCTGAATGCCAACTGACCAGATTAAGCTGTTGGTGGTATTTTTAGTGAATGGGGAAATTTGGCCAGGACACTGGGGAAATTCCCCTACTCTGCAGCAGGTACCCTTTGCCATTTTGGTAGCTTGCCATGATGGCTGCTATCCAGGACCCCAGTGGTGGTGATGGTGGTGGTGAAGTAGCTCTGTCTTCAGGTATCTGTTCCTCATCTTCAGCCTATTTTTCAGCCCAGCATCCACAGAAATGGTCGTGCTAACTCCGTGCCTTGCTGGAATCTCAAATAGGGATGCTTCCTCTCCTACTGCTCCTATTGAAGAGACTGCTGAAATGCTGACTTCAGATTTCTCACCAGCTGCTGTTCCTGAGGCCTGCACTGCTTCCCTGACCCCTACACATTTGCACTTGCTTTATGCACAACATTGTTCCCTTTGCGGCAGTTTGTTTGGAGGAAGATGCCCACACATTGACTTCGCCACCTACATCTACACCGGCTGCTCTGCCATCAGTTCATCTCTTTTCTGACTCACAAGTGACATTTTCAGCTCCTACCTGTTTGGACCTGTCTGCTCCTGGTTCCCTTGCTCCCATGAACATCCCTGCAGGTACCTCCTTTCCTGATCCAGTCTGGTCCCCTTCTTCCCTCTCCGTGCTGTGGGCTGGTCTCAACCACTTCCTGGCACACCATAGACTTCTCCTCGCATGGTTAGTGCAGAAACATCATGATGGAGAACTTGGCTCCTGGTTTGCCCACTGCTGCTGTCTCTCTGATACAGTCCCCTTTAGTGGCATTACCTCTTGGCTCCTTGCCTCCTCCGGGTTTCTACAGTTGGCCAACCATTGACAGCACTCCTGTCACTGAGCTTGTACAAGACTGCACCACGTACCGCAACCTTCCAATTCAGTACACCTCCTCAGACAGTGATTCCCAGCATTGTATGGATGATTCTGCCTTACCTCCTTCCTACAGGTGAGACTTTACGGACCATTCCTTTTGCCTCAGTGACCTTTTTCAGAACTTGGGCACACCTGCACAGAGTCGAAACGCTGTTAGTTTAACATTTTTGGTGATCTCTCTACTGCACCTGATTGGAAAACTGTATTGCATTCTCTGTTATGTGACTCCATGGGTATTTCAGCTAGTGAACTGTTTGCTTTCATTCATGTTAAGGGGGAGTCAGTTTATGATTTAAGCTATAAGAATGTCCATACTCCAGAAAGATTTTTGACTAAATATGACATGGTGAAGTCTCAGCCTTATGGGCCCCTTTATGCTCATTCCTCTTGCTAAACCTACAGTAAAGATTATTACCCTTCTTTTTCGTAATGAAGGAGTGTGCATAGTGGATATGCAATACTGGCTTAAGCAGCACTGCAACATTCTCAAGGCTCCTCATCCTATTTTGGACAAGGACCTTGTCTGGACAGGGGCTGGAAGGTTAAAGTGCAATTAAAGCAGACTGATAGATATTTACATTTGCCTGGTAGCTTCTATATTGGTAGGGACAGGAGTTTGTGTTTTTACCCCAGTCAGCCCCGTACTTACCATAAATGTGGTGCACAGACACACCTAAGTCATACCTGCAATGAGCCACAGTGCTCTATTTGCTTGGCCTATGGTCATATGATCCTGGGTTGTCCTAACCCACAGAAATGTAATCTCTGTGATGAGGCTGGTCATACCTATCAACAGTGTCCGTGGGCTGACCATAATCGACTGGACCTCCCCTTCAGGACCAGCTGGCCCCTCATAACAGACTCTCAATCTCAGGTTCTTCACCAGCGTGACAGGGAACATGAGGATGTGATGCCCCGCCTCGGTGACATTCTCCCATCTTCTCCTCCCATTCCCAGAGTGGATGATCCTGTGCTAGCAGGATCTGATCCCTCCTGTCCAGTCCCGCCCCGAGATTGTTGCCCCTCTGACCCCATGCCTCCTCCTCCTCTGGACCAGGATCCCTTTAAGGAGGTTTCTCAGAGCAAGAGGGTAAGTCTAATGGTAGCGGAAGGCTCCTGGTCCCCCCAGGCAGTCCATTCTGACCAGGAAATTGTTATCCGGCCTTGACTAAATGGAAACAGTGGGTGACATTATGGATGAGAAAATGATTCTGAATCTTCTCAGACCTCTTCTCTCCATATGGACTACTCTTCTGATTCCCAGCAGGATCCCTCCTCCTCTAGATCTGACACCAGCCAGCAATCTGCGGTTACTTGACACATTTCAGTTTTAGTTTTTCCCTGTTTTTCCTATTTTTTTCATCTTCTCCATTTTCCTTATGCCTGTGGGTATGAGTCTCTGTTGCTTCTTGCTTAATGTATGCAGCATGAAGTCTCATAGGAAAATGCTTACCTCCTTACAGTATATTTTGGATCTCCACATGATATCTACTTGATCCAGAATACTAGGTTGAAGACTCACTATGAACTGTCCCAGGCTTCAGCCAGATGGACCAAAGGTCTTCCTATTGGTCCTCTGGTGAGGACAAATGTGATGGCTTGGGTATTTTGTTTCTGGTTTTGATTGTGCTGTTCTGAGACTGGTAGACATTGTCCCTGGCAGCCTTTACTGCTTGACTGTAATTCCATCACCTGAGCTCAAGATTCTGAATGTTTATGGCCCTCAAGGTATTGCTGCTCACTCGGACTTGTTTTGGTTGTTGCAACCTTATTTGCACCTCCGACATCTTTACATGGGGGATTTCAATTCTGGTCTTACCCTGGCGGACAGAGGGGCTCCTCTCAGAAGCTTTTCAGGGACTCTACTGCATTACGGACTATTCTTCAGAACACTTCTCTGAAGGATGGCAACTGTGAGGTGCACCCAAGAGGTGTGAAGACCTATTACAGAGGCCTTCTGGCCACCATATTGATTTTTCCTTCCTTTCCCAGAGTGTTATGGTTCAGTAGGCGAGGGTTATTTTTGCAAAACCTCAGATCATATGGCTGTTTCTTTGCTTTGTTATCCTTCCATGACTTCCCATCCTCTTGTGGTTTCTTCTCGTTGGAAGTTGAATGGCTCTTTGTTGTCTGATGGTTGCATTGTTAGGGACTTTCGAGAATTTTGTTGGCCCGCATTTCAGTTCTGGATGCTTATGTCTCCCTTACGTTGGTGGAGGACACCAAATTGGATCTTAAACATTTCTTTCTCAGGCATGCTAGAGAAAATCTGCCTCCTCTTATCATCAATACTTGCTTTGGGCAGCATCTACAGGATACTAGCTCCAGGGCATGTGAGTCTGGACATGATTACTCCCTTTATTGCTATTCTGAAGACCCAGATGGAAAAGCATCAGTATAACAGGGCTCGCTTCTTGCGTCTTGAGGCTTCTTATGGCACCAATTCTTCTAAGGCCTCTTTCGATGTCTATAAGCATTGTTCTAACAGGGTGGCAGCACACATATAGAACATCTTGCTGACCCTGACTCCTCAATGGTCTATGACACCATAACATCCATCAAGCAGAAGGTTTTTACTACCTAGCCAGAGTCTTTAGGACTCTACAGTGACCACGCCGACTGTCACTTCCTATTTTGATTTCCAGATTCCTTCTCCCTCAAGATCTATGCACCAGGTTGAGTGCCCCAATCTCCTTGTTTGAGGAGCAGGCAGCCATCAAGAAGCAAAATGATGTACTTCTCCAGGGAAGGATGACCTTACGGCAGAGCTTTATCAAGCTTTTACAACCTTTTTCTCCCATCCTTACCTTGCTCTTTGATACAATCATTGATACTCATTCAGTTCCTCAACATTTTTCGGATGCTATCATGTTTCTTGTTTAAGAAAGGGATAGGGAGGCCAGCCCAGGTGGTGCTGAGGGTTGAGGTGCTGACGCCACACTGCCACACCAGCAACCCGGGTTCGGGAGCGAACCTGGGCCATCATGGGTCAATGGGGAGAGAGGGATTGAGCATCCATAGGACTGCTCTCCTCTCTCGAGGTGGGATCCAGGGGAAGCCTGGTGCAGCAGCCCCAGTGGAAACTGGCAGCACTGCGACACCCATGGGTCATGAGCATGGGGTAGACATTGGCAGCTGCCTTCTGGATGGGTGGGAACACTCATGTCATGGGCCTGGCGACATTGCACGTCCAATGTCGAGGGCATAAACAGGAAAATATCCTCCACCTCAGATAGGCGATGGCCCTGTCAGTGCTCTCACTACATCAAAGCTGGTTCCCTGCCACTGCCTCTGTGGTCTCCCCAGGTTGCTGCCTCCTCCTCCTGTCCCGGGGAACCACGATGAAATTGAAGATGTAGGGGAACACAGCAGGCGGTAGAGCGAGTAGGCAAGCACAGTGGCCTGAGAGAGTTCAGGGATGGAAGAGAAGCAAAAAAGAAGTTGAAAAAAAGAAAGGGATAGGTCGGATATTCGAATTGGAGGCCATTGAGTCTCTTGAATATGGACTATAAGAATTTTACATCCGTCCTGCTTCACTGACTCTTTCCTGTTGCATCCCATGTTATTTCAGAAGTTCAGACTTGTGCTATTCCTCATCATACTATTGTTTCCAATCTTTCTCTATTAAGAGATGTCTCCTCCCTCACTTCTTCTTTCTTTGTATCAGAAGAAAGCATTTGATGAGGTGAATCATGACTACCTCTTTCAAGTCCTATCTTGCTCTGGTATTCCTCAGTGTTTTATCCAATGGATTAAATTGCTCTGTTCTGCTTGGATCCAGCCTTATGTGAATGGTGCCCATGCCCCTACTTCTTGAGTTGGACCGGCATTTGACAAAGCTGCCCTTTAAGGCCTCTTTCTTTACATTTTTCATATTGATCCTTGCTTCGCAGGATTTTACATCATTCATCTATCCCTCATCTGTCTTTTCCTTCTGGGTGCCCTATTCTCTACTGGTGTTGGCTTTCTGATGATCTCTGTATTCTTACACCTCAACTTCAAGAAACAGATTTATTCCTTCTTCTTAAAGATTTTGAATGGGTGTCTGTTCTTTTTTTATTTAGTATGCTTTATTATTTTTATACAAGCAACATCAATTACAGACATCCTGTTAAAGCAGGAATAAAGATTGGACAATTCAATCCAGGTATAAATTTTCTAACATGCAATGATAAACTACAGTATTGAGAAGCGCTAAATGAATAGAGTTGCCTGTAATCTCACCCCCACCCTACCTTCCTGCCAACCTACCCCAGTCTGCCACTAATTGTTGTTTAAGGATGGCTGCAGAAACAAAAGGGAAAAACTGAGATAGTAAGAAACATGTTTGGGAAACCCACCAAGGAAAAATAACAATAGGTCTTAGGGCATAAGTGACTATATCTAGTGAATTAAAATAATGAGTGTCTGGTTCCTAAGCTGAATTATGGTAAAAGCTCGGCATTGTATCTGCAATTAACCATACCCCCAATTCTCTTACGCCATGTAGCTGGGGTTCCTTTGCACTTCACCCAGATCAAAGTTTTAGGATTAACCTTTGGTGCCACTGATGATGCCTCACAAATTGGACTGTTGTTCTGGATAAGGCTTTCCACATGGTTGCTTCCTGGAAAGGTCATACTATAATGGAATGGAAGTAGGTTTTGCTGTTGAAGACCTTTGTTCTTCCTTTGTTTCTTCATTAGCTTTGGTTTTTCTGGTCCCTTTTCCTTGGAAGCCCAATTATATAATGTTTTCTTTCAGGGATTCTGGGGCAGCCATTTGAATCTGGTTAAGTGAAATTGCACATATCCTGATTATTGCCATGGTGTGGTTCGGATGTTGAACCCCTTGGTGTTTTTTCGATGTTTATTTCTAAGATTCACTATTCCCTACCTTTTGCAAACCTCTCCGGTATTTTGGTTGTCACTTCTTCATCATCGTGTTGCTCCATTGTGCACTGTCTGGTGTCTTTCTCCTATGCAAATTCCTCAAAACTTTTGTAACTATAATCTCCCCATTATATTATCCCCACTTTTTGAAGATTCGTCAGTGGCCTTTACACCCCACAATGATTGTCTCTTCCTTGAGGAAGCTTTTATACCAGTCTGTTTTGGGACGTCCTTTTGGACCTTCCAGTGTTATGGTATTCCCTTGGCACTATTTTGGACTCCTGTAGTGTTTTTCTCCTATTGACTGATCCCTGCATTCCTCAATGGGTTTGAGATGTTACCTGGTTATCATGCCATAGAAGGCTTGGTGTTCATGATAACCTGAAGTATAAGGCTGAAGAGGAGAGAGACTTGTCCTCAAGATATGTGCCCTTCCATTCCTGAAACCATGTTGCATTTTTTTATTGGATGTCCCTATTCACAACCTGTGTGGCTCCTTCTCCCCCATAAGTGGAAGGAGAAGGCCCTTCCCACCCTTACTGATGATATTTTGATTTATGGTATCTATCCCCTGGCCTGAGTCATTATCATCCCAGCACTCTATGTTTAATTTTTGCATTTTGTCATTTCTATTTGTGGCAGGCCAGATGTGCATTTTACTGCAACAGAAAGTGAGTAGTCCTACTCAGATAGTCTCTCATATTTTACAGGGTTTGCACACTGTTTATTGTTCTGAAAAAACTCAATATCACCTGGAGCTTTTCAGAGGATTTGAGATTTGTGTTCCTGGATTTTTCCTGACTCTGTTGTTTTGTTTTTTCATGACCTGTTATTTTTCTGTTTTATTTTTTGAATTTTCTTGTATGATGTAATACTTCCTTATGTCTTTGATTTCTCTCCCTATGATTTGTATGACCTACTACACTGTTGTTTGTTTTAATTTGAAGTTTTGAGTAGCAAATTCTCTACTATTTTAGTAGGGATGGGACGGAGGTTATGTACCAATAAGGATTATTTATGTTTGAAGAACATGTATGCTGTAATACTTATTTTTGTTTTGATTTTGTTAATTATGATTTTGTATGAAGTAATACACATTTGTATATTTTGTTTTAAGTTTTTGAATAAAAATTCCCTCCCTTTTCGAGAAGTGCCATGGGATCTTTAATAGCCACCTAAATTACCACCAGAACAGACAGATGGGACCTTGGTTTAATGTCTCATCCAAAAGACGGCACCTCAGGAGTGCAGCACCCTCATCATGCCATTAATGAGCTATGCAATTTTAAAGTTTTACTCCTTTAAAATTCTTCACTCATGAGATAGCAAAATCTCAGCATCAGAGAAATCCTAGTCCACGAGCTAAACAAATTCTAGTCCGTAAGTGGACATCTGGTCACTCCATCAGGACATCTGGTCATGAAATTCCAGCTATCTGGCCATCCCCTGATGGACAAAGCTCACAGACCAGGATCATTTTGCAGACCAGGATTTTGAAGGCTCATGGACTAGGATCTTTAGTGTGTCACGAAGAAGAAGAATTTTAATTTTAAAATGCTATTTTGACAAAATGAACCAACCAAAGGCATGTCTTTGTAGAGGGCATCACCTCAAACAAAACCCATACTTCATTTGGCCCAAAAGTCATCCATAGATAAAGCTACATTTGTTTGGCTGAAAACTGAAAACAATATGGCAGCTTGCGGACAAGGAATTTTTCAGATGGACTGGATTTTCCTTATCGAGGTAGAAAATCCTTGACTGTGAGACAATTCTTAGGTATCAAAATATACATATACATTTTTGAGTGAACCGAGCATGCTCAGAACTCAAAGTTAAAAATGTAATAACTTTTGAACGGATTAATATGTTTTACCAAACCAAAGTTGGATTGTTCCTTGATACAAACACTTTCTGCAGTCCAAATTTCAGACTAAAATACCACACAGTGTGGTCGCATTGCAGTGGGCAAAAACATGTCAAAATTGGCATTTCACTACAGAAACTATATGTCTGACTGAAACACAACTTGCAAAATCAAGAGACCTATCATACCACACCATGCATTCCAAAGTTCATACAATCCATTAAACAGTTGAAAAGTTATCAACACACAAAATCTGAGGTTTAACTTTAAAGTGCCTACTCAACCATAACTATAAGGATGTGACTACATCCCTATTATTTACATATGTGTATATGTGTATATATATATATATATATATATATATATATATATATATATATATATATATGTATATGTATATATATATATATATATATATATATATATGTATATATATATATATCTATCTATCTCTATCTATCTATATATATATATAGATATATATATATATATATATATAATTATTATGGATGTGAGACAGTGATCAGCGGATGGGGGCACCACTAGACACTAGGAAAACAGAGGCTCACACTTCACCCTGCAGCTGGCAGCATGAGTTCTAGCTGCAGCTGCAGAAGTCAAGAAAATCCCACTGTTCTCATACAGAGAATGCAGCGAAGCCTTCTCTCCCTAAGCTGGTCACCTGGGATTTTCTGTGCCTAGAAACAGTGTTTCTTCACATAATTTGAAAACAGAAACATCAGAATCTGGCTAAACAGGTCCCGCTTAGATAGGTTCTGATGTTTTCTTTCTATTCAAGTTATTTTAATTGTTTTCTTAATTTTCTGTCACTCACTAAACTGAAAACAAGATGGCAGACACAAGACCACTCTGTGAAAATGTATTAGGCTCTCTATTTGCAAAAATACATTAGCTCCTGCGAAAGTGAATCTATTTTCAAGCAAAAACATGTACATTTTGGATTTTTAACACAGAATGTATTCACAGGAAATGTGCAATATCAAGAGGCCTACCCTAAGAGATTATGTATGCAAACTTTCATGCAACTCCATTGAACTGTTGCAAGTTATTAAGCTGCACAATTTGGGGTTTAAACATTGAAGTGAGCACTGAACCCTAACTACAGTATACTTGTGCTACCGACAGTACAGTACATTATAGTGTCATGGTAGCTACACCATAGCTAGGGTTCAATGGTTACTTCTATGTTACTCCCTGACATAGAACCTTGTAAAAGAGTTCAGGCTCAAAGGTCATTCTGAAATACTAATTAAAATAAAAAAACAATGTTAAACCCATAATTTTGTACTTTAATAACTTTGCAACTGTTTGATTCAAATAAAATTTTGCATGCACCATTGGGGACTAAAGATCTCTTGATCTGGCAAGTTTTGTTTTGGTTGGATGTGCAGGCGTGGGGATATAAATTGTTCAAACATGTAAAAATACAATTTGCATGTACATTCTTTGTCTCGCTACTTCTCAGAAATGGCTTGGGTGTTTGATCTGAAATTTTTAGGGTATGTCAGGCTTAGTTCACAGATGTGCCTTTTAAGGTTTAGTGAACAAATATTAAAAGTACAGGAAATTAAATAAAAATGAATCCACATTATGAGTTTGTGTCTATATAATAAAAACTGCTTGTTTTTGTCATTATTAACTAAAGAGATAATTGATTCAAATTTTTTATTTTACCATCATGGTATAAATGCAGTTCAGCCCAATGGCACTGAGGGTTGAGGCACTGGACACCACCTTGCACCATGCTTGCATCACGGGTTGGGACGGACTTGATTTAACCAGGGATCGGCAGATGAAAGAGATAATTGAGCATCTAGAGGACTGTCTCTCTTCTGGGAGGGTTACCTCACTCTGTAGCAGATCCAGTGGAGACTGGGAGCACTATAGAAACAGGTGCTGTAGATGGGCCAAGAAAACCAGAGAAAATGGTGTCTTGATCAACTAGATGACAGCCGTCTGGACCCTTGTTGCCATGGAGCCCCATACAGCTGGGACCAACCTCAGCAGCACCCAGGGTCAAGAAATGGTAAACCATAAAGGCATATTCTCTCCAGAAGGAGAAGAACCATCTGACAAACAGATATGTTGGGTTACCCTACAGAGTGGCTGCAATGTGAGGCAGGAGATGGTGATGGGGGTTCTTGGGGAGGTAAGAGGTTCCCCATGCCCAAAGGAGAGGCCGTTGAGATGAAGGGAGGAGTACAAACAAATTATGAAAAAAAAATACAGTGATGGCTGATACTGGTGCTGCCTGTTTCTGGCTTCCTATTTTAACACTGATATTTGGAGTGAGCCTGCTAAATGATGATGGTGCCATTCATGCATTTCATAACAACTGCAGTCCTTATGCACCATGTTACACTTTCATGTGAAGCCATCAGATGCTTGTATCACCCGGAAGTAAAGAGTACTGATATTACAGGTAGCACTGTATTATTTATTTGCTTTCTGTTGGACTGATAAGGTGTTGGCTATGCAGAGGCACTGAGTTTCACATGGGCAGATACATTTTAATCTTAAAATATGATTTTCTTGCCATGGTTGGTTTGACCAGAGTCTCTGTCACATAGTGGTGCTCAACAATGCTGTCAGAACACATGATCTGGATGTTTGGATGAATGCCAGTACTAAATAAATATATATTTTTAAATGCTGCTGTTTATAGGGTAGATTGGTATCTACAATGTAGTTTGGTGACACCTTTGCTCGCTGTGCAGCCTTCTTCTGCTGCTGCCTTTTTGTTATAATCAACCCCCAACCCAGTTTCTGCACAGTGAGACCTAACCACTTGTAAAACTGTCCAATGCCATGTTAGATAAAGGGTTCCAAGTGGAAGAATATGGGCTTAATTTCTTGCCAGTTGTCATTATATTTGCAGTTTTGGACAGTTTCTCCACCGTCCATTGACTGTCCGTCTCTAACTCATCCAGCCAATTCCAGCATTTGCTCCACTGAAAATAACATTCCTTTAGGCAACAGCAGAGTAAGGTGTCCTTCCTGAGTCTGAGCTGCTAACTTACATCTGGTACTCCATGTCCTTCTGGCTTGCTTGACGATGTTTGTCTGTCAGTGGCTGCAGTGTTACAGTTTTATTAATTGAGGTATCGGTGTGCCTGTGAAGCAGATGTGTGGAGGCATACTAAGGTCCTGTGACCCTGAATGGCAATCAGTGCAGTAGATAGTCTTCTTGCAGCAGTGCAGCATGTCTCAGAGCTAACATGTTCCATCTGGTGTGAGAGGATCTGTAGTCCTGGGGATCAATGACCCAAATGCCACCTCGTCAACCCTGTAGATTGTGGCTGGCAGGATAGTCCCTTACCAGGTGGCACTAATCCACTTACCCCCTGTGGATATGTCACACCACACACATCAGTGACCTAAAAGCTGGCTCATCTGCAATGCGGAAATGTCTTTGTCGGAGACCCTCCACATACACACACAGTATGCAACGTGGCATCTAGTATCTCTGCCACTACCCCACCAGTCTTGCACTGAGAGTCTCCATTGTGTTCCCCAACATAGCCTCCCTCCCCAAAATGCTGTGCCGGAAATGCAATCATTCATCCGACATCATCCTCCCCAGTGACCTCTGACTATTCCCATCCAAACACCCCTGGGACCTCAGACCACATGGCACATGTAGTCCAACTTCTTAGTATTTTATCTTGTACTCACCGTCCATTTGCATTAGCATTGTCACCTGTCCATATACTAGGTCCATGGCAAGGGCACCAGATTGGCTGTATCACATGAAGTGCTTGCCTCTGGACACTGCTTAGCCCTGGAGAGTACAGTGAACCATTGCTGGAATGGGCCAGCTGGCAGACAGCACCTTGCAGACCTATACTATCAACAATGTGAGTAGAAGAGTGACTGGAAAGTGCAGTGTGCATGTACCTTAAGTGCCACAACTGTCCGTGTTCCTGTCATGTGATCATCTGCATATGTGGCATAGTGTCAGTGATCACCAGTGGAGTGGCACCGTGTCACTGTAAAAGTTGCAGGGATCATTGGGTGACTGCACAGTTTGCCTTTCCATAAGTGTGCTGCAGTAACCACTGTCAGGAGACTGTCATAAGCACAGAGAATGAAACCTGACGTCTCCCATTCCATCACTGTTCCACAGAGTTTACCAAATGGACACCATTAATATGCGAGTTGGTGGTCCATAACTCCTTCAATGGACAGAGGTCCATCAACGAGGTGCAAGGTACCCCATTTTGCTGTGGTGCTCTGCATCCTCTGAAAGGAGTGACCAAATGGCATGTAATGAGCAATGCATATGCATGCTTTAGTACCTGTCTGCACTGTTGCAAGTATGGGGACATGCCATACAACAGGTGTAGCAGCTCAGCAGTAATGGACACCATGTCAAGATGCCATTTGCAGCACCCTCATGAAATATATGATCCTTAGGCTACAGACTCTACATGCAGGGTGCAGCATGACATTTGTTTGCTCCTTACAGATGTATAGCAGTGGTCCCCATCCACAATAGGAATGTGTGTTCCTCCACTGAGAAATGTCTGCAAACCGGTCACACAGTACAGTACTCAGTGAATAGTAGTAACAGCTGCATCACAATGTAACACTGGGGCTGGCACATGTGGCTGTACAGCATGCATGGGTGAGTGTCCCTTGCAGCGATCTCCATACATGTAACCACCACAGTTATTGCACACATACTGTGTCATTTATGTGTGTGTGTGTGTGTGTGTGTGTGTGTGTGTGTGTGTGTGTGTGTTGCTTGCTTAGGGTGTCTTTGATGGCTAATTAAATTCTATGTTCGATATATGGATTTTCTTTATTTACTAATTTGCTACGTAATCGCATACAAAGAAATGAGGTCCATAGGACATAGACATGGTGGAGGCAGTCCAGAGGAGGGCAACTAATGAGAGAGACTAAAGGAGCTTAATATGTATACCCTTGAGGAAAGGAGGGAGAGGGGACATGATAGAAACTTTTAAGTACCTCAGTGGAATCAGCAAAGTCCAAGAGGTAGTATCTTTCAAAAAAGAGATGTGCAAGGACAAGGGGACACAATTTGAAGATAGAGGGGATGGCTCAGGGCAATGTGAGGAAGTATTTTTTCACAGAGAGGGTGGTGGACTCATGGAACAGCCTTCCTGAGGAGGTTGTGGGTCTAAAACTGTGGGAGAATTCAAGAATGCATGGGACAGATATAAGGCAATTCTTGTGGGGTAGGAAGAAATAGGCTATTGGTTAACTAGGATCTGCAGCTTATCCTGTAGGTAGGGAACTGAGCAGACTAGGTGGGCCAAGTGGTCCTTATCTGCAGTCAAGGTCTATATTTCTATGTTTCTGCACTTCCATTTATAGGACAACAATGACCAAATTGCCAACATAGCCATCTTATTACTGCACCTCATATACCGGTACAGTAAATACTCAATCTCTGCCAAAACGTAATTCTGAGCAACTGCAATGTCATTGAAGAAAGCAAGCACAATGCACCTTTTTCAAAACACAGCTCAGCCACTGCTTGGCTGTCTACTATCTGGACAGTTTTTTTGGCCCATTCCCCACCCCACCTCCTTTATTAAATACATTTCCCAAGTGATTCCCTCCCCTGAGGCCTCATACCAGTCAATTACAGCAACTTCTTAAAGGGTCTCTCCTTTCCTGCAACTTCTTAAAGGGGTGATCCTCTCTGTGCTCAAATTTAACTGCAAAATGCTGCTTCATCCATTCAGCATAGGTTTTTACTTATTAGTGTAACCATCACATGCTGTGGATCTCTAAACCCACACATTTTTCAACACCCAGGCATATTCACAGGCTACCTAAATCTTATACACAAATTTCTAAATGTTTCCTCCCACTCGCCACTTACCTGGCCAGGCCTTTATACTACCATACACTGCTGTATTCACATCGGGTACTAACTGCCTCTCTCATTGGTTTGCTCTTCAATTAAAGCTATTCTGTGTGCTTACTATCGCCTCACCTCGCTGGTTGGCCTTGGAGAAAAGTTTGAGAAACTGTCCATACCTTAGGGACAAAATTCGTCATTCTGACTTCTTCTTAGAGCTATACAAAGATGCTCCTGGTGCTACTAATCTGTGCTGGTAACATCAAATTAAACCACAGACCCCCTCTCCATTCCTGTCCCAGCTGACCTACCTTTACTAAAAGGTAATCATGTTTGCATTTTAATGCCTGCAGCTTCTGAAAAAGCTTAATGCTATTAAAACTTGGACCCTCCACTGCTCTCCTGATGTTATTGTAATCTCTGAAACTTAGCTAAGACCAACTACCCTGGACTATGAGGTTAACATTCCTTCATACTACTTGTTTCATACTGATAGGAAATCCCAGGGAGGGAGTAGCCATCTATGTCCGGACAAAATTACTGTAACTATGGTGGACAAGACTGCAGTCCCTAAGGCATTCATGTGCCTCAAGCTAAAAATTCAACCAGCCAAATCAACCTCTACCTGCATTACTGGTGCTATAGGCCCCTCAGCTGGCCTGTCTCAGCTCAAGCACCTAAGTGACATGCTAGCTACCACCTCATCAGAAGTATCCATAATTTGTGACCTCAACCTTGATTGGCTCTCTCTAGTGTCCTTATGATTGAAAGAATTCTGTGATGCCCATGGACTTACCCAGATCATTAATGAAGCTACCCACCCAAACATCAAAACCCAGAACATGGCTCCCTTCTTTACCTAATCCTTGTAAGCAAGCCTCACCTCTTCTCCCATGGGTGTATTCTTTAATCTAAACATCGACCACTGTGCCATTGCATGCACAGAGCCGGTAAAACTCAAACATCCTCATCCTTTAAATACATCCATTAGAGATATAAATGGAACTTCTGTCCAGATGCTTTTCTATGACCTCCAGTATGCTAACTGGCATAAATTTTACCTCGCATCTTCTGTGGAAGAGGCACGTGAGGTACTTCATGATATACTCACCAGAACCTAGACCTCCATGCCCCAGTTACCAAAAGCAGAACCAAAAGAAAATCATGTTCCTGGTTCATGGATAACCTAAAGACTACCTTATGGATAGGGATGCTCTTTGAAAAGAGCCGAAAGTCTAAATTGGCCACAGACTGGTCTGCTTTCTAAACTACAAGGAATTTCTGCATGAAAACTATCAAAGCTGCAAAGTCTAGTTATTTCTGCTCTGAGCTTAATGCATCCACTAACTCTTCTACTAAGTTTTGGAAAACTTTAAGGAGGTAGAAGGCCATAACAGCACTACACACTTCCCCACAAAATTTTGACTGGTGGTACCCACACTACAGATAAAATGAGATCCATGACCTCCTTAACAAGCACTTTGCCACAGTAGGGGATGGCTTTTGATACCTTCCCAGCAAATGCCATCAGGGCACAATTTCTTAGTCAGTCATCTGATTGCTATGATCCAGAATCTATTGACCCTTAATACTCTTTCTCCTTCTGTCCGTCACCATCAAGCAGGTTGAGGATCTCCTTCTTCAACCTGATACTAAGGAAAGTGCAAGCATGGATATGATTGAGCCTTTCTTCCAAAGTTGGCATTATATTTTGCTCCCCTATTATCCACCTTTTCAATTTGTCTCTCAATCAGGCTCCCTCCCCAAGGTCTGGAAGCTGGCCCATGTTATCCCTCTATTCAAATCAGAGGGACCCTGCAACCTAAATTATTACTACCCAATCTCCTTGCTCCTGGCCTTATCAAAACTATTGGAGAAGGAAGTAAATGAACAGCTCAGATCTCATCTGGAAAGTTTTAATCTACTAAACCCGATTCAATCCAGTTTTCATCCCATGCATAGTACCTCCACTGCTCTTGCTAAGGTTATAAATGACTGGCAGTCTGCACTTGATAACAAACAAATACATATGCACCTTGTTTCTGGACCTTAGCAGGGCTTTGGACATGGAGGACCACGATTTACTCATGGTGACCATGAAGAAGTTGGTGGATAACCTGGCCCCATCTTGGTTCACAAACTATCTTGTGGACAGAGAGCAGCAGGTCAAGGCTAAAGGAGACCTATCTCCAAAAAGAAAAAATTATCATTAGAGGTGTCCTCCAAGGATCCATACTTGGTCCACTTCTCTTCCATTTATATTAATCAAATTGACACTGGCTTAAAAGTCATCTAGTAACTAGATCACTGAAACCTGGTGTAATGATAACCATGACTGGGAGTTGGCCATACCTGGCTACAACATATTCAGAAGAGACAGGGCAGGCAGGAAGGGAGGAGGATGGCACTGTATGTGAAAATGACATAAGGGCCACAGAGATCCAGGAGGAACAAAATGGGGAGAGATACTGTGGTTAAGCTGGAAAGGAAAATGGGGCCAGCCATCCGCACAGGTGTGTGGTCTATAGACCACCAGCCCAGGAGGAAGAAACAGATAGGGAGTTGATGCTAGCCATCCAGAGGATGGCAGACAAGGGTGAGGTAGTACTGGTTGGAGACTCAATATTCCAGACGTGGACTGGAGCATTCCAGCAGCAGCATCAACTAGGAGCAGATTTATCCTGGACTCCTTCAGGATGCCTTCCTCAAGCAACTGGTCATGGAACCAACTCCGCAGAAGGCAATACTGGACCTTGTGCTCACAAACAGGGACAGTGTGATGGGGGTAAGAGTGGGGAGCACCTGGGAACAGTGACCACAGTCACTGTGGTTTGAAATCACAGAAAGAGCAGAACCAAACCACACAAAAACATGTATCCTGGATTTTAGGGGGCAAACTTTGAGAAAATGGGAGATACTTGAAAGAGGCATTAAGGGGAATGGGCAGGAATCAGGGTTGAGGAACAGTGGGAAGTATTTAAAATGGGATTACAAGAGCAACAGAATTATGTATTAAGCAGGTTAGCAAGAGGAAAAGGAAGAGAGACCATTATGGTTTTCCAAAGAGGTAGCAAAGAAAGTGAAAGCCAAAAAGATTGCATTCAGGCAATACAAAAAGACACAGGCAGAAGGGGATAGGGAGAAGTACCAGGAGAAGCAAAGGGAGGCAGGGAGGTCAGTAAGGGAAGCCAAAGCTCAGACAGAAGAGCACATTGCAAAATCAGTGGGTAGAGGGGACAAAACCTTTACAGGTACATAAGTGAAAAAGAAAGGCAAAGGGAGGGATAGTGAGACTGAAGAGGGAGGATGGGGCTGTGTGGAGGATGACAACAGTAAAGCTGACATATTGAACTTGTATTTCTGCTCAGTCTTTACTGAGGAAGAGGAGGGTAATGGGTCTGAATGGAGTACAAGGTGAGAATGGTGCAGAAATGGACACAAGTCCCTTTACACGAGAAAGGGTCCTGAAGGAACTGGAAGTAATAAGAGTTGATAAAGCAATGGGGCTCAGATGGGTGCACCCCAGGTCCTTAAAGAACTAAGAGAGGTGGTGGATGAACCTCTTGCTATCCTGTTTAGCCGATCACTAGAAACAGGGAGGTACCCAAAGACTGGAGGATAGCAGATGTAGTCCCCTTATACAAAAGTGGGAAAAAAGAGGAAGCAGGGAACTACAGACCAGTCAGCCTCACCTCAGAAGTGGGAAGATCGTGGAAGCACTACTGAAGGAGAGATTGGTGGAACATCTGGTTGTCAATGGACTACAGGACCCAAGGCAGCATGGTTTCACCAGGGAAGGTCATGTCAGACCAACCTCATTGAATTTTTGACTGGGTGACTAGGGAGGTGGATCAGGGAGGGCAGTGGACATGGCCTATCTGGACTTCAGCAAGGCCTTTGACACTGTGCCACATAGAAGACGATTGCACAAACTGGGAAATATGGGTGTGGCAGGACAGTAGTGTGGTGGGTAGGTAACTGGCTGGGCAGCAGGACACAGAGGGTGGTGGTAAATGGCTGTCACTCCACAGAGGGAACAGTGACCAGTGGGTACCACAGGGATCAGTGCTGGGAGGGTACTATTCAATATCTTCATCAGTGACATTGGCGAGGACCTCAGAAGGCAGAATTTCACTGTTCGCTGATGACACAAAGCTCTGTAACAGAGTAGACACACCAGAGGGTGTAGACAGAATGAGAAGGGACCTGCAGAAACTTGAAGAATGGTCAGGGTTTGGCAGTTGAAATTCAATGCAAGGAAGTGCAAGATAATGCATATGGGGCACAAAAACCCTGGCACAATATATCAGTTGGGGGTGAGGATATAGCATGCACCAAGCAGGAAAGGGATCTTGGAGTTATCATCTCTGATGACCTCAAGGCAGGGAAACAGTGTGACAAGGCAGCAGGTAAAGCAAATAGGATGCTGGGATGTATAGGCAGGGGCATCACCAGCAGGAAAAGGGAGGTCATAATTCCACTATACAAGACAGTAGTGAGGCCGCACCTGGAGTACACTGTGCAGTTCTGGAGACCTTACCATGAAGGACATAGACAGGGTAGAGAAGGTTCAGAGGAGGGCAACAAAGATGGTGCATGGATTGCATCACAAGTCCTATGAAGACAGGTTGAAGGCACTGAACATGTACTCCTGGAGGAGAGGAGGGAGAGAGGGATATGATGAGACATACTAGTATCTTACAGGGAGGAACAGGGTGCAGGAATGCACTATTTTAAGTGAAAAGATGTTCCAGGACTAGAGGGCAGGGGATGAAGTTGGAGGGAGGACGATTCAGAGGAAACGTGAGGAAGAATTTCTTCACAGAATGGGTGGTGGACAAGTGGAACACCCTGCCAGAGGAAGTGGTGAGGGCTCAAACAATCACGGGATTTAAGAATGCATGGGATAGACATAAAGGAATTCTGGAGGTCAGGGTAAGGCAACAGACTTCCTGGAAAACATAAACTGAACTTACAAACTTAAATGGGCAGACTGGGTGGGCCATAGGCTCTTATCTGCCGACACTGTCTATGTATCTATGTAATCATCTCTTTGTTGATGATACAGTGCTATACATTGGTAGATCAAATCTGGATCTGCCATTTAGGACCTCCAGAATGGTTTTGACATCCTCCAAAAATCTACTCAATTTGAAACTCCTGCTCAATGCCAAAAACTAAGGCCATGATTTTCTCTCTACTGGCCCCTCATCTCAAAAAACAAAACAGATAAGGTTCCTCACATAAGCACTCCTTTCGGGAGAAGCCCTGAATTGTGGAAATATTCAAATACCTGGGGTCTGGATTGACTACAAATTGTCCTTCATTGATCACATTGATGACCCTCACTAAGATACTGCATCAAAGGCTTGGTATTTTCTTCAGGATCAAGCATCCACTAACCCAGGAGGCTAGAAAACTCCTAGTCTAAGCTACCGTCTTGCCTCTCTAGACTATGTGGACTTCCTATATGGCCATAGTACTAGCACAGCTCTCTCCAAGCTTGATACCCTATACCACAGAGCCCTTAGGTTAATTTTGGATGCTCCTTACACGCACTACTGCATCCTCTATTCTTCCATAGGCTGGAGTTCTCTTAGCTTCAGGAGACAAATGCTGTTCTATGAACATATAAGGCAATCACTGTAATTACCTCAGTACCTCACAAGCTGCCTAACTCCCTGCATCCCTAGTGCCTATTCTCTTAGAAGTCTTACCATCTTATCGCTGACTATCTCTAAAGTTAAAATGAGCTTTGTAGAGCCTCAATAAGCTTCACTCTTCCTACACTCTGGAATAAGATCCAGAAACCTTAAGGCTCCTACCCCTGTCACATTCTTCCTCTTCAAATCCTTGTTCCTGAGGACCTTCTCCAAGGTCTGTCATTGTCTCAAGTCAAGGTCTTAACATCACAGTCTGTTACTGCTTTAAATTCTAGACTTGAACCTCAACCATTACCTGAGGCGCTTTGAGTCCTCCTTCTGTCATTGTTCAAATCAAGGTCCCAACATAATGAACTGTCTTTGCTTCAAATATTGACTTAACCCCCAGCCATTGCCTGTGGCATCTGTCGGTTCTCCTTCAAACAGTCCTTCTTCTCAGGCCATCATGTCCAACCTCTCCTATCTCAGCTGACCTTCCTCCCTCTCCCATACCCCCTCCCTTCCCACCCCACTTGCCATGCCATGCCTACAGTACTTATCAAAGGATTTTTAAATCTCAATCTTCTTCAAGATTTCAACACTACAGGAACTGCCATTCCTGCTCAGTATGACTCCTCCTATGATGTTTACTGTATACACATTAGCTCATTATCTTATGTCCATATATCTGTATCCATGCAATTGTATTTAAATGGCACTACCTCCTGTTGAACATATTGCTATGTTCTGTGCAAGTATCTTGTCACATGCAATGGTTATATGTTGTGATGTTGTTATTATTACTATGTAACTGTTATGTACGCTCACTCAACCTGTGATGTCTTATCCCTGTTGGCAAATTGTTTTGCCCAGGTCCATGCTGTAAATAAGTTTGTCTGAATGATGTTCTGCCTGGCAAAATAAAGATTTTGATTGATTGATTGATTGATTGATTATGCACCACAGGTGTGAAAATACATTTTGGGCAGGATTTTAAAAATGACAGCAGTGACCTACATGAGATGGTGTAATAAGAAGGCTATGTTGAAAATCTGGGTAGAAAACATTTAACATTTCTGAAGTTACAAGTGGGCATAGTGAAATTGCAATGAATGGTCATAACATTAGCATTTTTTCAATTGTGAACCCAGATACTCAATATAATATTCTTATGAGCCCACGCCATAATCTCTGTAGGTGAAAATTTTCAAATCCATGTGAAAAGACATTCCACTTCACAGGTGCAAAAACACATTTCAGATAGGATGTTAAAATGACAGCTTTACTGTTCATGAGGTTAGTGTGACAAAATGTCTGTTGAAAATTTGGATTCAAAATATTTAAAATTATTAAAGTTATGTGTACGTAGTAAAATGTCAATGAACACACATAACTTGGCCATTTTTAGGTATTTTTCACCAAATTATCAACATGGTATTTTGTGACCCCACCTCATTAACACTGGTTGTGAAATTTTGTTATTCAGTTCTGAAAGCTGATTTTGAAATGACGTGAAATCACCTTCTAGGTCTGATTAACAAATGACAATTGCAGTGTTCATGAAGTGAGGTCCCAGAAAGGCCATGCTGAAAATTTGGTGAAAAATTCAAAAAATGGCAAATTTATGAATATAAGTTCAAAATGCAATTGAAATACATTATAGAGCACTTACCTTGATTCCTCAGTTCACGGTTCAGCTTTGAAGCATGCAGACATGTCTTGGTCCACAGAAGATGACAGCCTACAATCTCTGGTCATAAATATAGGGTAAGGGGTTGTGGGGTGGTGGGTGCTCAGACAGAGGGTTGGAAGGGGTTGGGGATGATGAGGACTGTTTTCTTTTTGCAGGATTAAAAAAGACTTTGAAGGACTCTTTTCTTTTACTGGATTAAATTAAATACATGTTTCAGAACACTGGGAGTGGATTTGAGTGTCCCGCTCTGCTGGGGGTGGAGCTTTAATGTGGTTACAGGGATTGGGCCCCGATGTTAGCTACATAATAAACAAGGAACTGGGGGCATCTGGACACTGGGGAGTGGATATTCTGATATTGGATTATATAAATATATAAAATCAATAAACCAGGGACCAGAGGATGGCAATCAGAGAGTTGGGGTGCCACTAGGCACCAGGAATGTATTTTGAATTAAGGGACAGTGATCAGGAAGTGAGGGTGCCACTAGACCAGGGAAAGACAGCTCAGAACACACACACTGCAGCCAGCAGCATGAGTTCAGCTGTAGCTGCAGAACTTAAAGATCAAATGCACAACCACTCAATCTTTTCTTTCTGCACATCCTAGTGAGAATGTGCCCCAGAGATAACAGTCTAGAAGTTTTTGTTTTAAATAAAACTCTTTTTCATACCTTTTCTGTCTGCATTTATTCAACTGCTGCCCATGTTTTGTTTATATGGCTGCTCTGTTTTCCTGATGCCGGCACTCAGACGTCAGAGGCATGTGATGCAAATTTTGTCCCACTGTATTCACGGAGAAGTACAGTGTTTCCACCAGGAGTGCTTTGGAAATCACAGCTCTATGACTGAACTGATTAAATATTCACTCTGTTTCTATCTTAACCTTTTGACAAGTTATATCATTGCAATTTGGTAATCACTAACTTTTTCCATGCATAACATTGTATGTGTGCTTCTAATTTTTTCCATTTTACTGCTGTACATCTGTTGCTCCTATTCTGTAAAGCAGTGTGACTGCTACATGCCTGTCAACCCCATTCTAAGAGTTCAGTCAACTGAGAGGTGGCATGCTGTATTATTTCAGATAGTCTGTTAATTAATTAAATTGATGGTCCAACACTATATATGGCTGTTTCTTTATTAAATGCTGCATACCATTCCACTGGAAATCTCTTTATGTTCCACCCTTTATCATGTAGTGTCAGAGCCATTGCTTGTCTGGATCCCTTTAATGCTCAGTGGGAGGACAGCCCTTTCCCCCAGGTCTGCCACAGAGTTTGTGCCATTGAGGACTTCAGTGGCAGGGTTAGTGAACCATGAGGCTGGGTGGTTGCAGGAGACTTGACATGATTCAGGAGACATGAAGAGGGTCATAATCATGGACAGAGAAGGATAAAACCTTGAATGGAAAATAAAACCAGTGCATTGCTGTGACTGGATTCATTGTGATCTCTTATTTCAGCACCATGTAGTCCTATTTCTTTTAAAAGTTTGCAAAACTTATTAAAGGACATTTCTCACCTTGTCTAGAACATGAAACCCCAAAACAAAATATGACCTGTTTATTAACATTTTGACAAATAATCAATCTGTTTAAGTGACAGAGCAGAATGGACAATAATATTGTGTACACTTGTCAGTGTGGACACCAACAGTCACAATGAATCCAGGTGCAATGGTGAATTGTACTGTGCAGGAAAATAAGCAGCAAAACACTGACACACAGTAAACATACCTCTGTAATAGGCAGGACAAGCAGTGGACATAACTGCATTGTGCAACATTCAGCGAGTAGCAGTAATAAGCTAATAGAGTAGGTGGCTGCCTTTTGGAAGCCATTACATGCAGAGACACTGTTCAATAGGAGATACATAATATATACTAGGCCTGATATTCAAAGCAGTTGCTCATGGTGCAACTGAGTTGCGACTGGTGCAAGTACTTGGCGCAGGAGCCATATTCGAGGGAGCCAGTGCGTTAGTGCAAATCTCCTTGCACCAATGCACAACTATAATGAATGAGGTGCAAGTGCAGAGGGCATTCCCATGAATATCCAGTGCAGTGGGATATTCAATCATGAATCCATGGTGCCTCATCACATAGTTCCTCAATGCCTGCTGCCACGTGCATTGGAATTCATCCATTTCCCAGCACACAGGCGGAGCATACAGTAACCATGCAGGACTTCCACACAGTAGTACATGTGTGCCTGGCATCATTGGGGCCATTGACTGCACCCCGCAGAGGCATCCACATACCACCTGGCCCTGAGGGGTGTAGTAGATCAACAGGAAGGGAGCCTGCGTGTCAACTGCAAGGTGGTGTGCAATGCCATGGGTGCATTACTAATGTCTGCACCGACACCCAGGGATTGCACATGATGTGTTCACCTGGCACAGCTCTGCACTGTGCCACAGGTTTGAATGTGGGACATCCCATGGGCCACCTAGTGGGTGAATATGGCACCGGCAAGGGGCGATGGGCAGAGCAGACCATGGGATGGAGAAGGGCAGGGTGTGCATAGTGGTGTGGGCACCAGAGACAGGCAAGGGCACAACATAGAACAGCAGAGAGCTAACCATGTTATTATCCATACAGGGAACAGTTCCTATCCACTGTGGCCCTGGCTGCTCATCCCTATTTCTCATCATCCCCAGCAGAGGAATACTGCAATGAGGCACATGCCAGCATGCGCAACATCATTGAGCGTGTCTTTGGCATGCTGAAAGACATTTCCATTGCTTAGACAGGTCAGGTGGTGCCCTACAGTGCAGCCACTCAAAAACCTGAGGCTCTTCCTGGCCTGTTGTGTATTACACAACAACATGGCCATTGACCATGGGATAGCTGTCAAGGCTGATGAGGGCAACAGTAGTGGGGATGATGGAGGCACGGGCCAGAGGGAGGTGGACAGCCACCCCTGTGTGGAGGGATCCCCGCTGCAGCAGCAGGCAAGATGACACCAGGACACCATTGCATGGGAGCAGTATGGTGCACACAGGTAGGTGGTGCGATACACATACATAGGCCACACAAACTGGTACAGCACACAAGCAGGGCATGCATGGCAATGGGCATGCACACACTGAGGTGTGAGGCAGGGGTAGGGGAGACAGGGGCACACAACCACACACAACCACACACAGCACCCCCCACACCCACACTCATACACACGCCGCACCACACACACAGGCATAGGTATGTGGCATGGATCAGATGCAAGCACCAGTGCTCAGGTGCAACCAGTGCAAGACTGCCATCTCACACCCATGCCATGGCCCAGTGGCTGGACAAGCACCCACACAGGCAACATGTGGCATGATGCATAGGCACCACACCAGTGGTAGTCACACCCACACCACCCATGTATGCACTGGGCAGCAGCTGCAGACTGCAGGAGGGTCAGCCCACACATCAGGTCTGCTGCATGGGACCATGGCCACCATGGCCAAGGGGCAGCCATGCCTGGGCCATTCAGCAGCCACAGACTATGCATCAGCCATGGGGGTGTGCAACAGCCCCACAGGGTTGAACCACAGGACTGCGACTGTGTCTGTGTGGGGTGTCAAGGCACCCAAACAGGCCAGCCCTGGGCATGCCTGGGATGCTGACATCAGAGCCCGCATCGACTGCACTGAGGTCACCCAATACTGGCTTCATGGGATGGACAGCACACTGTGGGTGGGGACATCTGTGCCCAGCCATGCCCTGAGGTAGCCAGTAGCTCAAAGCCATATGGGATCACAGCGATAATGTGATCCAGGGATGCAGTCATGGCCTTCTGCATGCACTGCATCCCTGACAGGATCTGCTCAGTGCCCCTCTCCTGCTGCTCGGCTAACTGATGCACCTCCATGTGCAGTGCATGCACCCCAGTGGTGAGCAGCATCTGCCACTCAATGGATGCCCGCAGCAAACAGGTGTGCTCAGCCAGTGGGTCGGCACCTGGGGATCCTGGCAGCATGCCAATCCCCATGTGGTGACTGGCCATGCTGCACAGCCCCTCTCTGGTGGATGCTGCACAGTGGGGTCTGCAGGGATTGGGCATGGCAGGCGCAGTGATGGCAGACCCTGTGTCCAGCTGCCTGGTGGCACCAGCATCCTGCTGCTGTCACCCATCCGGCTGCTGCATGCCATCCAGCACCTGTGCGCCACATCACCTCCACCACAGGGTACAGCCAGGGCAGTGCACACTGCTGCAACTGCAGTGGCAGCAGGCAGCTGTTCCACTGCTGGCAGAGCACTGGGTGTGCTGCCTGTGTCGGTGGCCAGCAGGGGCGCCTCACCCACAATGGTGGCCATACTTTCCAGGATAAGCATGACATCATCTTCGGTGTTGGACCCTTCCCGATCTGTGTCTCTGCGCAGAGGACACCAAGGCTGGCATCCTGCAGGAACACATCCTGCGCCTTGTCTGACCCCAGGTCCAGGACATCCACCTGCACAGTGGTGGTGAGCTGCAACCTGTCAGGCCCCCAGATGCAAGTGGAGGTGGATTACTGGTCCTCTGGGGCTGTTCCAGCATCCACGCCACTGCCAGTGCCCCATCATCTGCATGGAGGCATGCTGGAGCTGCAAGAGAAAGATAGGCATGTTAGTGATGCATCACCCAGATGTGCCCCACACTTCCACTGCATGTGTCCTGCAGCATGGCATGTGATGGGTGCACACACATGCCCATGACATGTTTGCTGGCTGCATGCACGCCAGCATGCCCATGTCCACACCCTCTGTGCCACCTGCTGTGTGTTGCTGACATACTTACCATGCAGTGATAGGTTACCACTCATCTGGAAGCCACTGCCAGGCACACCCTCAACTGTGCTGCAGTGCATGGTGGCTACCATCAACTCCTCCTGCACCATAAGTGGTGGCACATCCGCAGGCCCCCTCCAGTGGTATTCCAGGATACATGGATGGCTGCCACCTTCTCCTTGATGTGCCTCTTGTCTGTGCCCACTTTCTTCTGGCACTCCTGCACTGACCGCTGGTGGCTGCCATGCTGGCTGATGTATGCCACCACCTCCTCCCAAGCCCCAGCCCTGGCCTGTGGTGTGCCTGTGGCACCACTCAACAGGGGCTCCTGTCGAGGTATGCATCGAACAGGGCCTCTGTCTCTGCTTTAGAATTGGGCCTGCTCTTGTGAGCAGGCCCATGTTCTCACCCTCCTCATGTTTGGACATGTCACTTCCTGCAGACATGGACAGCACAGTGTGTCAGTGGCAGCATCACTCTGTTCCATCCCATCCTGCTGTGCTGTCTGCTTTCAGTGAGCTGCAGCAGCATGCACAACTTACCCGAAAGGATGCAATACCGTCCATGGCCTGTGCTGTTCCCTGGCACTTATATGATGCAGTTCATGCAAATGAGGTTTGGTGCAATGGTAAAGACATGCTAATGCACCCAGTGCATCATGCATTGGCTGATGATCTCATTTGCATGTGGCATCTGAATATCGCAATTTTGCTCCATGTGCAATGAGATTGCTCTGGAGCACATTGTGGAGCAATGTGCACTCATGCAGTGCATAAGCGAGGCTAGGTGGGGTCACTGGTTGTGGGAGTGACCTAGGGGCAGAGGTCACAGCAGGGATCAGAGGTTGCCTGCCTCTGTGCAGTGCACATGTGCACAATTGCAGGCATGGACATCATGTGCTATGCCCCTCATCATGCTGTCAGCACACAGTGCACGATTGACACCATGATACCATTCGGCTTGCAGATCCATTGGACCACCAAGGAAAGTGATGGATATTATTTATTTACTTAGCTCGGATCGGGATTGCAGGTCTACTAGACCACCAGGGATAGTGATGGATATTATTTATTTACTTAGCCCACGATCAGGCGGGCAGGTCCACTGAATTCACCAGGGATTTATGATTTTCTCTCTTTTTACTGCAGCCCGTGATCGGGCTGTGCAGCACATTGCCGCTGCAGGGGTGTCAGTCCCCGATGACTGCTGTCTGGCAGGGTGCCAGGTGCAAGCCATCGATTGCACCTGCATGCAAATGTGGAAGAATGACATGCAAATGGACCCCATTTGTGCCTTGCATACATTATGGCCCCATTTGCATGTCAAGTTTTGAATATCGTGGTTGCTGTGCATAGCGCAGTGGAACTTGCGCTAGCGCATCCCCATGCTCAACTCTGGCCACTTGCGCTGGTGCAGTGCCACCGTCAAATGCACACTGGTGGCTAGGTGCGATATTCAACAATGCTGTGCCATGGCACAGCCCGTTGAATATCACACAGTCCACACCCCTGCACAGCTAATTTGTGTGCCAAGCTTGTGCCACAGCCTGGTGCAGTTTGAATATCTGGGCCTATGTGTATATATATATATATATATATAGGCATGGTCCTTGGGTTAATAGCCTGCCTAATGTTAAACCTCAAATTTTGCACTTTAATGACTTTGCAACCATTCAGCGGATTTATACACAATTTGGTATGCATTGTCCTGTGGTGTAGGTCTCTTGGTGTGAAGTTTCATTCCAGGTGGATGTGTTTATTCTGAGCTCAGGATAGTGTAAAAAGTGAAATGTTGCCACTTTTGCAGTTTTACCTCATTGTCTTGCACGCAGATGGTGTGGAATTTTGTTGAATTTTTTATGGTAGAAAGAACTTGGATAACAGAACTGCCAGTATTTGTTTGGTGCAAAAGTATTAACCTATTGCAAAGTTATTCAGTTTTTAAGTTCCCATTATTTCCTAAGGGAAGTTCATTTTTCAGGATAGAGGTAAAACGTTCGACAAAGAATTTGATCTCATGAAAAGGATTCATTTTCATGAGGTCTGTTCCTTTTTTCCAGAATTAAAATTGTGAAAGTACTTAAAAATGTTGTCATTTTACAAAACAAACACTACATCTATGTAAATGGGCTCCATTTAGCTAATTTCTGGTGTTTGTTATTCACAATTAGCCCCAGAAATACTTTTTATGGTGTCCAAAATCCTGGTGCCCAGTTTATCAAGAGAAGCCTTCTACTGAGTTCTCTGTAGGAGAACTGCAGATTTTATTGAGCTCTGCAGTCACAGTTTACCTCCTGCTGGTGGCTATAGTGTGAGCCATAAGCTCCCTTGATTTCTTTGATGTCTAGTGGCACACCCCACTCCCCAGTCACTGTCTCCATATATTTCCTGGTGTCTAGTGGGACCCCACCTTCTGATGATGTCCCCTAGTCCCTTGTTTATTTTTTTTTTATATTATTTGCACCAGGATGCCCACCCCTAGTGTCAGAATCCCCACCCTGCTGCCCTTGTTTTAAATATACAGCTGACACTGGGGTCCAGTCCTCATGTCAGCATTAGAAACCCTCCACCAGTGTGGGACACTTGGGAGCCCACCCCAGTATCCGTAAATATTTATTTAGTAAACCTGTAAAAGAAAACAGTCACCCAATATCTTTTTTACATGAAAAAAAGAAAATGGTCCCCTCTTCATCCTTGTCATTACTGTCCATTTTTTCATTAAATTTTCAACATGGTCTTTTGGGACCCACCTCATGAACACTGCAACTGCCATTTCATTCGTCATCGGTGATCCCTTGATTTGAGGGTGATCTCTACCATGGTTCACTGATGGGTCCTGAGGTGTCATTTCATTAATCAGGCCCAGAAAGTGATTTTGTAGTCGCTGCAATAAATCACCTTTCAGGCAGAATAATGAAATTTGACCAACAGTGTTCATGAGGTAGGAAAGGGATCCAAAAAGGCCATGTTGAAAATTTGGTGAAAAAATTCCAAAAATGGGCGAGTTGTACCTGTTCATTGATATTTTCACGACAGCATAACCTTGGTAATGTTCAATATTTTGACTTCTAATTTTCAACATAGTCATTTTTTCACACCACCTCATGAACAATACAGCTGTCATTTTCACATCCTGTCCAAAACATGTTTTCGCACGTGGTGCAGAATGGCATTTTGGCATGGATTTGAAAATTTTCACCTATGGGGCTTATGAGTGGGTCATAGAAGAATATGTTGAAAGTTGGGGTCTAAATACATAAACATGCCAAAGTTATCAACATTCATTGCAATTTCACCACACCACCTCATAACTTTGGAAATGTTAAATATTTTTACCCCAGATCTTCAACAGAGCCTTCTTATTACCCCCACCCCATGTATGTCACAGCTGTCATTTTTCAAATACTAGGCAACATTTTTTTCACACCTTTGGTGTGGAATGGCATTGCAGTTGTGCAGAATTACGTTTTGCTGGGATTTGAAATGTTTCTGTTCTGGGTACATGAGGTGGGGTAATAAGATGGCTATGTTGACAATTTGATCACTGTTGTCCTATAATTGGAAGCTCAGGGTATGGAGGGCCCTGTGCTACCACAGCTACATACATATATGCATCCTCAGAAGGATGGGAGTGGAGGTCCAAAGTACCCTGTGCTCGCACAGTAAAATAAGAATACTATTATACTATCTGAAAAAGTAAGAAATAAGTTGCAAAAAAAAGTCATTAATTCCCCAGTTAGGGTCAAAATGACAAAAGTTGGGAAATGAGGCATTAAGGTTTCCTAACACCCTACCCTCACAAACCAGACAGGAGAGCAGGTGTGGGGTGTGGCTTGGGCATCTCAAGCCTAATGTTCACCCCATTCTTATAATGTCTACTCATCTGACCTTATTTACAGATGGAATGTGGTGAGTGTTTGTCTTGAGAAACCCAAGGCACATCCCACACCTGCTTCCTGCCTGATTTGGGAGGATGGGGTGTTAGAAAACACTAATGCCTCATTTCCCAACTTTTGTTGTTTTGACCCTAACTGCAGAATTAAGGAAGTTTTTGCAACTTATTTCCTTACTTTCTGAGACAGAATAATAGTATCCTTATCTTACTGTGGGTGCTCCTATCCTCTGTAGATGCATATATATATATATATATATATATATATATATATATATATATATATATATCTGTGGGCCCTGCACTTCCATTTATAGGACAACAATGACAAAATTGTCAGCATAGCCATCTTATTACCCCACCTCATATACCTGGTACAGAAAATTTCTGAATCCCTCCAAAATGGAATTCTGTGCAACTGCACATTCTGTGCCACAGGTGTAAAAACACATTTTGGGCAAAATTTGAAAAATGACAGCCATGACATATATGAGATGGGGGTATAAGAAGGCTGTGTTGAAAATGTGGGTCAAAATATTTAACATTTCCAAAGTTACGAGCTGGTGTAGCAAAATTATAACAAATGATCATAATTTTGATATTTATTATTTGATCCCAAACTTTCAACATACTCTTCTAATGACCCCACCTCATAAATTCCATAGGTGAACATTTTCAAATCCATGCCAAATGCCATTCTGCGCCAGAGGTGCAAAACACAATTTGGACAGGATGCAAAAATAACAGCTGTACTTGTCATGAGGTGGTGTAAAATGGATGTTGGAAAATTTGGAATCAAAATATTGAAAAATTACCAAAGTTATGTGCATACATAGTAATATTTAAATGAATGTTCATATCTCAGCCATTTTTAGATTTTTCATCAAATTTTCAACATGGCTTTTGGTACCCCCACCCTCATTAACACTGGTAGTGAGATTTTGTTAATCAGTCTTGAAAGGTGATTTGTGCAGTGACTGCAAAATCACCTTCTGGCCTGATTAATGAAATGACACTGCCCGTGTTCATGAGGTGGGGTCAGAAAGAGGAAATGTTGAAAATGTGGTGAAAATATTCTAAAATGGCAAAGTTATGAACTGAAGTTCAAAATGCCATTGTAATACATTACCTTTGTTCCTCAGTTCACGATTCATCTTTGAAGAGTGCAGACATATCTCAGTCCACAGAAGATAACAGAATTTGACATTGGCTAGTAAGTATATGGTAAAGGGTGTGGTGATGGGTGCTCAGTATGAGGTTGGGATGGGGAGGTGTCAGCGGTGATGATAAGGGACCATTTCTTTGTTTCAGGTTAAAACAAAAAGTTGTCGGGGACAGTTTTCCTATTGCAGGTACCAATATAAAATAATAAACCATCTTAGGTATTGCGGTGGGTTCCTCCATGTCCCACACTGCTGGAGGCCTCTAAATGCTGACTCAGGGATTGGGCATCCATGTCCACTACAGTTACTAAAACAATGGGCTGCAGGAGGGGCATCCGAGAGTGAAGGGTGCCACTAGACACCAGGGACTAAAATAAAAATGATGGGGATGGTGATCAGAGGGTGGGGATGACACTACACACTAGGGATTATATCTTTTAATTTAGGGGAACAATGATGGAGGGCTGAGGGGTGCCACTAGACACCCAGCCAAAGGGACTCACAGCTCACACTGTAGCCAGCAGCATGAGTTTAGCTGTGGCTGCAGAAGTCAAGAAAATCCATAGTTCTCATACAGAGAACATGGAGGAAGCACCTCTTGCTAAGCTGGGCTCCTAGGATTCTGAATGCCCAGAAAAAGTATTTCTAGCCCTAACTGTCAAAACAAACACCAGACTCTATCTAGCTAACCAGGGCTCATTTTGTTAGGTTCTGGTATTTGATTGTAAAATGACATTTCTATGTATTTTCCACACTTTTTAGTTCATGGAAAAAATTAACAAGCTTTCTCTCACAAAATGAATTTTCCTCATGAAAAAGGAACGGCTCTTTTTGCAAGATCAAACCTTTGTCAAACTTTTACCTCTATATTGAAAAGTGATCTTCACATTTAAACAATAGGAACTTAAAAATTGAATAACTATGCAACAGATTAATATTATTTCACCAAACAAATGCACAGCAGTTCTGTTACTCAAGCTGTTTCTAGCATAAACAATTCCCACCAAAATTCTACACCATCTGGGTGCAAGGCAATAAGGATGAAACTGCAAAAGTGATGACTTTTAAGGTGTTTGCACTATCTGGAGCTCAGAACCACATGTCTAACTGGAATGAAATTTGCCACGTCAAGAGATCTACCCCATGGGACAGGGCATGCCACATTTTGTACAAATCCATTAATTGGTTACAAAATTATTAAAGTGCAAAATTTGAGGTTTTAAATTACATGTGCTAGTAGCTTATCTATAGATTGATAGAAAGATAGATAGATAGATAGATAGATAGATAGATAGATAGATAGATAGATATATAGACAGACAGACAGACAAATATACTGTATATATGCCATATATATATATATATATATATATATATATATATATATATATATATATATATATAATACTGACCGGTAGGTCCAGAATAGATAGTGTTGGCAGGCCACTTTATTAAACCCCAAAGTTTGCACTTTAATAACTTTGCAACTCTTTGTCCAATTTGTCTGCAATTTTGCATGCTTGGTGTCCAACCGTAGGTCTGAAAAATTTGTTTTGGTCTGATGTATGGTTGCTGAACTGTAGAGTGTCAAATAAGTAAAAATACCCAACTTTTGTGCATTTTTGGTTGGACTTAAAGGACTGAAGAACGCTTCTGAGTGGATTCAAATTTGCATGGCTATACGTGGCCTGGGATAAACTGGTGCCTTTGAAGATTTTGTGAAAAATCTTAATCCGTTCAAAAGTTATGCAAGCTTTTCATGTCCCATTTTAGCCTATGGAAAATTTATATGGCACTGTGAAAACTTTCACGATCATATTTTGTTGTCATGCTCCCAATTTTATTTTCATGCTGCTTCCACCTTTTTCAGTTAGTGAGAGACAAAAAGCATTGTGACTCGAAAATAATGCTTTTAGGTAGACACCAACAGCTGTGCTTACATAATCAGGCCCTTAGCAACATGATCCTGGCATTAGTTTTTCTGCAGGCAGTCTGGAAATATGTTTTCAAAGCTTTTCACTATTCTTCCATTTTGTTGTCACAACAACAAATGTTTTATTGTCATGGCAATGACTGCGATAAAAAAGCACCTCAACAAAATGTTTTGTACACAAAAGCATTTCATTATCAGGTATGTGGTATCGCAATAACAGTGCTCAAAAACACTGCCCCATGTGTTGTTTTCTTTGTCACTTCATTGTGCTAAAGTGGATTGTGCTTTGGGATGAAAGTTGCAGGGTGGCAAGCCCTGGTCCCACAGATGTGTCTTTTGGTGGTTGAACCAATGTCTTTTGAAGATTTGGTGAAAAAATATTGCTCCGTTCTAAAGTTATTAAACTTTTTCATATCCTATTATATGCCGCCATCCTCCACAACACCAGCAGATATCGGGTGCTATAGGGTAAGTAGTCCTAACTCTCACCCCATTCTACTATTCTGTAGCATGTCAGCTTGCTTACACATGGAATGGTGAGAGTTGGGGCTGATGATTCCATGGCACAGCCCAAGATCTGCTGGTGTGTGGAGGATTGGGGTATGGTGTAGGGTGCTGGGGGTGGTAACCCTAATGTTAAATTTCCACACTTTTGTCACCATGAAACAACCTTAACTGATGCATTAATGATGTTTTTGCAAAGAATATATATATTATATATATATATATTATACTGGTGCAGTCGCCCAGTATAGGTAGAGGGTTGAGTAAGCAGTTTAGTGTTAAACCCCAAATTTTTAACCTTAATAACTTTGCAATGGTTAAATGAATTTGCATGAAATTTGGAATGCACAGTCTCATATACTAGAACTCCTGATGTACCAAGTTGTGTTGCAGTTGGACTTGTGCTTTATGAGCAGCAAAGCACTAAATAAGGCATTTTCCCTTTTTTGGCACTTTGTTGCTGATTTTTGACCATTGGTCTGTGGCCACACTATTTGGTATTTTGGTCTGACATTTTCAGCGCAGAAAGAGATTTGGACAAAGAGCAATCCAGCATTGGTTTGGTGAAAAATTATTAATCCATTCTAATGTTATTTATAAAATTCCCATTCATGATAGGGCCGCCATGTTGTTTTCATTTTTCCCCAAACAAAGTGTCATAGCTTGTTCCACAGGTGACTTGTTGTTCAAATAAGAAATGAGTTTTGTTTGGGGTGATGCCCTCTACAAACCCATACCTTTGGTTTCCTTTGTTTGGCCAAAATTGGCTGTTTTAAAGTTTTAAATTCTTTGTCTGCGACTCGCCTCGATCCTCGTCCGTGAGGTGACAAAACTGCTCCCTAAGTGATCCCTTTCATGAGGTAGCAAACTCCTTGATCGTGACTTAAGGACCAGATGGCTCTACCGCAAACAAGGATTGGCTCATGAACAGGGATTTTGACAGCTAGTGAAAGGGGACTGGTTTGCAAATGGGGATTTTGTCAGCTTGCGAAAGGGATTGGGTTTTGAATTCCCTTTCACAAGGTGCCAAAACCTCGTTCATGAGCCGATCCCTTTTGCGAGCTGACAAAAACTTGATTGTCATTTCACCAACAGATGGCCAGTCTTGCAAATGAGAATTGGCTTGCGAATGGGGATTTTGACACATCACAAAAGGGGATTGGCTTGTGAATGGGGATTTATCAGCTCATGAAAGAGGATTGGTTTTCAATTCCTCGTTTTGTGAGCTATCAAAATCCCATTTACGAGCTGTTAAAATTTCTGTTAGTGCACCAGTCCCCTTTCACAAGCTAGAAAAAAATCCCCTTCTTGACTTGCAGACCAAGATGGCCCAAAATCTGATGATCAAGGATTACTCACGAATGGGGATTTTGACAACTCACGAATGGGATTGACCTCGTAATGGGGATTTTGACACCTCGTGAACAAGGATTTTAAAAACTTTGCCACTGCACTGTAAATAAATGGTTTGGTCTTTTGGATTGAAATTTATAGGGTATAAATGGGTTGTCCCAGAGATTGAGATTTTTCCTTAGGATAATGTTGTGGTGACCACAGAGCCCATATCTCGGAAATGATGTGAGTTATGGATTTCTTGTCACCCGCAGCTTTGTCCACCTTAAGCCCACATGGAAGTTTTGAAGTCGTGATTACAACTGCAGTAGAAAGGATCACAGATCTCCAGATAGAAGGTCATCTTGGAGCCAATGACCATCACATGGTATGGTTCAATTTGGCCACTAGAACGAAATCATCCCATTCCCATGGCAACAATATGGGACTTCAGAGGAGCTGACTTTGATAAGATGGCCAACAGAGGTAAGCTAGCCCTGGCAAAAAGAAATACAGGTGAGGGTACAGGCAAATTGGGCAAGCATTAAAGATGCAATACTTGAAGCAACATCCCATTGTGTTAGAGAGAAATGGAAGTGCAAGAGAAGAAGGAAACCACTTTGGTTCTCAAAACAATAGCAGAAAAGGTCAGAGCCAAAAGGTTGGCTTTCAAGAAATATAAGGAATGCTGCAGGATGAAGAGAGGGAGGCATACCAAACGTCCCTATGGGAAGCAGGGAAGGAAGTATGGCAGGAAAAGGCCCAAACTGAGGAAACACTAGCATAAACAGTAAAAGAAGGTGACAAGACTTTCTATAGATACATTAGTGAAAGGAAAAAGTCCAGAGGGGTATTGTTAAGATCAAAGGGATAAGGGGCATGGAGGAGGACCATGTAAAGCATCTATCCTAAATAGATACTTCTGCTCCATATTTACTGAAGAGAAGGTAGGGCAGGGCCCACAGCTTAGCACCAGGGACACAAGGGAGAGGTGTGCACTAGTCCCTTCAAAAAAGAAAGGTTCCTACAAGAGCTCAATAAGCTCAAGGTGGACAAGGCAATGGGACCTGATGGCATACACCCCAGGGTACTAAAGGAGCTAAGAGTGGAACTAGCAGAACCATTATCAGAACTGTTTTGTGAGTCTGAGCACAGGCAAGGTCCCAGAAGACTGGAGAAGGGCCCATTTGATCCCACTCACAAGAGTGGTAGCAGGGAGGAGGCAGGGAACTACAGACCAGTCAGTCTTACCTCAGTAATGGTTAATATTATGGAGGCACTCCTTAAGGAAAGGATAGTGCAATACCAAAATCCATAGAAGCACAGGATCCAAGACAGCATGGGTTTACAAAGAAAGGTCCTGTCAAACTAATCTCATAGATTTCTTTGACTGGGTAACAGAGTAGTGGACCAAGGAGGAGCAGTTGATGTCACCTACCTTGGACTTCAGCAAAGCTTTTGATACATCGAAACATAGAAACATAGACTTTGATTGCAGAAAAGGACCACTAGGCCCATCTAGTCTGCCCATTTCTACCTACAGGATAGGCCGCAGATCCTAGTTAACCAACAGCCTATTTCTTCCTACCCACCACAAGAATTGCCTTATGTCTGTCCCATGCATTCTTGAATTCTCCCACAGTTTTAGGACCCCAACCTCCTCAGGAAGGCTGTTCCATGCATCCACTACTCCTCTGTGAAATAATACTTCCTCACGTTGCCACTGAACCGCCTCCTTCTATCTTTTAAATTGTGTCCCCTTGTTCTTGCAAGTCTCTTTTCTGAAAGATGCTACCCTCTTGAACTTTGTTGATTCCACTGAGGTACTTAAAAGTTTCTATCATGTCCCCTCTCCTTCTTTCCTCAAGAGTATACATATTAAGCTCCTTTAGTCTCTCCTCATACGGCTTCTCTTGCAGACCCTGCACCATTTTAGTTGCCCTCCTCTGACTACCTCTATCCTGTCTATGTCCTTGCTGAGATGGGGTCTCCAGAACTGGACACAGTACTCAGATGGGGTCTCACCAACTGTCTGTACAGAGGGATAACAACTTCCTGTTTTCTGCTGCTGATGCCTCTCCCTATACATCCCAATATACCCCAAGCCCTTCCTACTGCCTTCTCACATTGCTTGCTAACCTTAAGGTCATCTGATATGATTACCCCAGGTCCCTTTCCTTTTTGTTGTTGTTACTACCTCCCCACCCATTGTGTATTCTTCCCTGGGTTTTTGTTTCCCAGGTGCATTATTTTGCACTTCTTTGCATTGAATCCTAGCTGCCATACTTCTGACCATTCCTCCAACCTTGCCAAGTCCCTTTTCATCCTTTCCACGCCTTCTTGTGTATCAACCCCTGTTGCAGATCTTGTGTCATCTGCAAAAGGCATACTTTCCTTCCAGTCCCTCTGCAATGTCACTGATGAAGACATTAAAAGGACTGTACCCAATACTGAACCCTGCGGTACCCCACTAGTAACCCCCTTTCTTCAGAGTGGACTCTATTTACAATTACCTTCTCTGTCCTGTTGTGCAGCCAATGTTTTACCCAGGCTACCACCCTGGGACCCACTCCCAGGCTGGTTAATTTGACTATTAATCTTTGTGTGGACTGTGTCAAATGCCTTGCTAAAGTCTAGGTAGGCCATGTCCAGCCCTCCCTGGTCTACTACTTTGGTCACCCAGTCAAAGAAATCTATTAGATTCATCTGACATGATCTTCCTGCTGTGAACCCATGCTGCCTTGGGTCCTGTGCTCCACTGGCCTCTAGGTACTCAACTATTCTTTCCTTCAGAAGTGACTCCATCACTTTCCCTACCACCGAGGTCAGACTGACAGGTCTGTAGTTTCCTGCCTCTGTCTTGGTCCCACTTTTGTGAAGGGAATCACATCCGCCTTCCTCCAGTCCTCGGGTACCACACCATCCTCCCATGATTTATTAAAAGAGTAGCCAATGGTTTCACTAGTTCCTCCTTAATTCTTTTAGAATTCTGGGGTGAATTCCATCAGGACCCATTGCTTTGTCCACCTTTCAGTTTTAGGAGTTCTTGCAGAACCTTTCTTCTGTGAAAGGACTGGGATCGACTCTCCTTTCAAGAGTGCTTCTGTTAATTGGATTAGGCACTTCCTCCTCCTTTTTGTGAATACTGAGCAGAAATATTCATTCAGTAGTCCTGCTTTTCACTGTCCCCTCTGCCCACCCACTGTTCATTCTATTCAGCCTCACTGTCCCTCCTTTGTCTTTCTACCGCTGATGTACCTATAAAAGGTTTTATCCCTTCTTAACTGAGTTGGCTATCTTTTCCTTAGTTTGGGCCTTTGCTATTCTGACTTCCTCCCTGCTTCCTTCTGCCTTAACTGGTACAGCTCTCTGTCCTGCTCCTTCTGTGTTTCCTTATACTCCGAATGCTATCTTTTCTTCCTGACTTTCACAGCCACCTTTTTGAGAACCATAGTGGCTTTTTCTTTCATTTGATTTGTTTATTTGCTTCACAAAAGGCTTGTTGCCTCTGTGATGGCAGTTTTGATAATTCCCCATTGTTGCTCCACACCTCCTTCTAGCCTGTTTGCTAGTGCTTTTCCATCTTGCCAAAGTCAGCCCTCCTAAAGTCCAGTACCCCAGTTTTGTATGGCTTGACTCTGCAGCTGAGTTTAATGTGAACCACACTGTTTGATGGTCACTTGTTCCCAGATGGCAACCCACTTCTAGATCTGAGATCCTCTCACTGCCCCCGTTTGAGAGCACGAGGTCAAGATTGCTCCCTCATGAGTGGGTTCTGAAACAAGCTGTCTAATACCTGCCACCTGTAGGGCATCAAGAATGGTCCTGCTCTTGGATGTGGCTGCAGCAAATGTGCTCCAGTTAACATCTGGCATATTCAGGTCTCCCATCAACAGTATCTCCCTTTCTCTGCCATTCTAAGAATGCCTTCTATCATATCCTTGTCCATTCCTTCCCCTGTCATGGGGGTCTGTACAAACCCCTGTGTGGATTGTGGTGCCTTTCCAGTCTCCAAGGTGACCCACAGTGCCTCCTCTCCTCCCTGTTTACTCTTTATTCAGTTGCTTTATCCCTTCCTCTACATGAGAGCTACTCCCCCCTCTTCTCCCCTGCCTGTCTCTCCTGTAGGTTATGTACCCTGGTATGTTAACATCCCAGTCATGGTTCTCTGTGTACCATGTTTTTGTGACTGCTACGATATCCAGGCGTCCCTCTTCCATCAAGGCCACCAGCTCAGGGAGCTTGTTGCCCAGACTACAGGCATTGGTACTCATTACCCTCCATTTCCTGATGGCCTTACTCCCTTTGCCCCATCCCTGCCCTTCTTGCCTTTGTCACTTTCTCCATTTACCCCTGCCTTTCTCCCTATCGACACCTCTATGTTGGTGTTTGCGCACTTAATACCATGATTATTTGGGGGCTAGGATTTCCTGCTCCTTTCCAGTGCCTCCCCTTCACTAGTTTAAAAGCTTCACAATGAAGCATTTAAACCTATCACCTAGGATCCTGGTTCCTCCCATCAGATGCAGCCCATCATGCCAGTATAGGCTTGCATCACTCCAGGTGGACCTCCAGTCCTCAATGAAGCCAATTCCCTGAGCTCCACACCAGTTTTCAGCCACTGATTGAATCCCATGGTGTGGAACACCCTAGCCTCTCCTATGCCATAGATGGGTAGCACCTCTGAGAAGGTTACTCGGGTGTGCTACTTGACCAAGGTCCCTCCCAATTCCACAAACTCTTCCTGCACTTCTCTAATCCTTTCTTAGCCAGGTCATTTGTCCCTAGGTGGACAATGACATCCAGCTCCCTCCTGTGCAGCTGCTCTGGCAATCCTGAGGATTCCTCCCTGTCCTCCAAGCCATGGCACCAGACAGGCACCTTACCTCCATCTCCCTTCCTCCCCAGTTCTACCTTTTTCTAACAATGGAGTCCCCACCAGGAGTTGTTTTCTTTCCCTGCAGGGTCCCCTGCCACCCTTTGTGGGTCTCCTTTGTGGAGGTTCACGACATCCTCCTTTGTCTCCACTGTGGGTGCCTCCATAGAGGAACCACACTTTGACAGAATGGCATAGGAATTGTGGAGAGGTACAACTGGAGGGATGCACCTCTGTTCCACCACCCTCACCCTCTCTGAGCCCACTGTGGTCCAACCGCTCCTCTTTCTTGGCAATCTCTGAGGCAACGGCGGTGGCACTGGTTGTCCTGGACGGAAGTGGAGGTCCCACAAATCCTGGCCAACTCAACCTGGAGATGAGCAACCTCCTCCCACAGCCCAGAGTGGTGCCTGCAGATGGGACAACACCGCATCCTCCAGAACATCTCCCAGAAGCTGCTGCTCCACAGCCACTGCACTGCACCACTCAATCATGTCTTATTTCTGGCCCCTTAACTGTTTGCAATCCTTACTCTTTCCTCTGTTTTTTTCTCTCTCTCCTTACTTTCTGCCTATGTGCCTCTTTAAGCTCCTGATTGTCCTGTTCTGAGACAAGAATATCCTATATTCTCAGTAGACCACTTACTTGCTCAGAGGCAGACCTCCAGCAGCTAGAGGGGCCGGAGAGCTACTCTTGCCTTCTAGGATGGTGGATCCTGGTGGTTCTGTGATCACTCACTTCCTGCCCCCAAACAAGAAGTTCCTGTTGTCAGTCAAATCCTGTGCCTATAAAAATAGAACTAGCTTTGGGTGGAGGGAGGAAGGAGGGAAATATAGTCCCAGCAGAGAAGTTCAGTCACACAGCAGTCCTTTCTCCTGGTGTCTTCTGCCAAGCTATTAGCAGAATCTTTCTAAGGCAGTCTTTAAATGTAGCTTCCTTCTAGTTAACCCCCTACTTACTAGATCTTTCTACAAGTAATTGAAACCTCACAGCAGTTAAGTCCTTTCAATCACCTGAGATTTACACCTAGATAACTCTTCAGATACCCATTCAGTTCAGTTAACCCAGACAAACACACACTTTTTTTTGTTTAGTGTGTTAGTTTTTTACCCAAATTAAAGGTCCAAGTACAAAGTTCTTCACTTTAGTCCCAGCAGAGAAGTCCAGTCACACAGCAGTCCTTTCTCCTGGTGTCTTTCACATAGAACATTGATTGAAAAGCTGGGTAGGCTCGGGGTGGGTCAGACATTGGTCATTTGGGTGGCAAACTGGTTGATGAGCAGAAAACAGAGTGGTGGTAAACGGTACACAGTCAGAAGAGATGCAAGTCACAAGTTGGGTACCCAGGGATTGTCCTGGGGCCAGTCCTCTTCATTATCTTCATCAGTGACATTGCAGATGGACTGGAGGGTAAGGTTTGCCTGTTTGCAGATGATACCAAGATCTGCCACAGAGTAGATGATTCAGATGGGGTGGGCAGAATGAGAAGAGATCTGGATAAACTAGTAAAATGTTCAGAAGTGTGGCAACTGGGGTTTAATGCAAAGAAGTGCAAGATCATGCATATAGGGAAGAGAAACCCTGAAGCCACCTTATAGGCTGGGAGGAGATGCTGGCAGTCACAAGGGAAGAAAGAGACTTGGGCATCATCATCACCAATGACCTGAAATTATCCAGCTGACCACAAGCAGCAGGTAAGGCTAGGGGCATATTGGGGTGTATTAGTAGGGTATCGTAAGTCAGAAGAGGGAAGTAACAATCCTCTTTACAAGACACTGGTTAGGTTTCATCTGAGTACTGCATGCAGTACTGGAGGCCAGACCTTCACAAGGACATTAACCAGATTGAGGCAGTCTAGAGAAGGGCAACCAAATGGTGCAGGGACTGCATCAGAAAACATATGAAGACAGATTAATGGAGCTCAATATGTATACCATAGAGCAAAAGGAGGAGAGAGGTGATATGATCGAAACATTCAAACACCTTAAGGGCATTAACAAGGTGAAAGAGTCTAACATGTTT